>JABUQX010010204.1:0-12500 GCA_015478945.1 Trachelipus rathkii | reverse complement strand
AACCGTCCTTATTATAACTCTTATAATTATAATAGACGTCAAAATATAAACGCTATGAGTGATATGCATGATAATAGGATTCCTTCGGAAAACTATGATCACTCCCCCGCGCATATATACCATTCAGAAGATTATAATCGGTCATATTATCCTCAATATGATAACAGAATGAGGAGTCCTCCTTCTGAGGACCCCCCTTTTTACCAGTAGTTAGATATTCTTCTCCGACTCCGATATCTGACGAAAATTATCCTTCAGGAGTCTGTCAGAAAGACTTCGTCCCTTCTACTACCTATTTTCCTACAGAAATATCTGCTCTTTTGGTAGACGATGATCTTTCTGTCCCTAACTCTTCTAATATATTTTCCACTTCTTCTCCTAGGAAGAAGGGGATAGTATATAGCTTACCTATAGAATTAACTACTAACAATGCTTATGTATATAATACAGAGGCCATGATCGATAGTGGCGCTTGTAGAAGTATCCTTAGACGCTCTTTTTACAAGAAACTATGCATGGCTTCTCCAAAAAAGGAAGATAGACCGATTGTATATCCTGTGGACTTAGATTTAAGATCTATATCTGGTCAAAAATTGAAAGTTTATGGCCTTACGGAATTATATATAATCTTAAATGGGAAATATTATCTTACACGTTTTTATGTAGTTGACGACTCTACATCGTTCTCTCAAGATGTATTGATTGGAACGGATGTATTAAAAGAGTTGCCTATTTTAATAAACGCTAAGCATGATATAGTGCATGTATATAATGATGCTGGAAGAAAGTGCGTGATATACCGTTAGTCATAAGTGCTATAACGTTCTATTCGAAAGCGTCGGATAAACAAAGAACCTTTCAATTACATTGAAGGCAGCCTTCTACAACATACACATACTACATATAGTTCACATGGATATTTACCAAACATGCATAGTCAAAATGATATTAAGTTTAAGGAAAATTATAATTTTAAGGAAAATGGCAGATCTCTGATGGAACCCCCTCCTCCGGGTGCCTTTAATTCCCCTGATCAAGGAATTATCGGGACCTACGGTAGGGATTCTTTTCGGAGATCTTCCTACTTAGATAGGGCTAATTATAAATAATTAATACAATGAAAACTTCTGGTACTTCTCTACGAGGAGACAACACACCTTTCCACAGAAGGACTTTTTCAAGGCTTCACGCTGTTGGAAACTCAGGTGCACCTCTTCGAGGAGGCTCCAATGTTACACCCAGGGGGGATCTTTTTCTAAGATCTTCTTCTGCTGAAGTTTCTAGTGCATCTTTACAAGATACACGTGCCGAAGGCTTAGACAGTGGTTTAAGCAATTTTAAAAATACAGGGAATCTTTCTCTACGAGAAAGGTCGCCTGGTGCCGAAGGCTTAGGTTCACGACCTCCCCGAGGGATCTTAAGCAATTCTCGTTCGTTATTTAACGGTTATCGCGATAATAATTCGAGCGCGACGCGTACGAGAGTCTTCCGCGAAAATTATTATAGTCCTCTTTCCGATGAGATGGATTATATAAGTCCGAATAAAACGGGTTTAACTTCAGAAGAAGTTATTTTAGAACAAAGAAAGTTGTTGGACAACTGTAAGAAACAGCAGCACTCAACAGGGAAAAGGGTTCATCAAAATTCTAATCGTGTTTCACACAATTTTTCTGGTTATACTGCCCCATCTGGAAGCTCACTCCAGTATAAAAAGGGCTAAGCTTCAGAAAACTGCAACTGCTACAGATTTTGATTTTCCTCCTTATTCAGTTCCCAGAGCTTCTGCTGTAGTACCTCAAATGCCTTCCAATGGTTCCCAATAGGGCAAATTGCCAATTTAAAAAGAAAGATGCCAAAGTAACAAAATTCTGATCAAGTTTGTATATATTATGAAAATAGATCGATTATGATCATCTTATATACAACTTATCCGTCTTCAAAACTTTAATAATAGAGAGAAGAAGTCCCCGTTTTTCCAAATCAATGTCTAAGTGGAAGATTTTGATCAGATTTTTTAATTTTCCTCACGAAAACTCTAATATATGGACATTAACATGTCTAATAGTACCATCTTCTAGATACAAATCAGATAAATGTCAGTGCCAGATTTAAATAATTGAATGTCACGAACTGAAATTAATTTCATATATTCTCTTGAATTCAAAATTAGGCATTACATGCCCTCAGTAGCCGGTTCCTGGTTACTAATAATGCCGAATGTGAGAGGAATCTTCCAGTGTAGATCTAACTCCCCGATCCTTTTATCAATTCTGATCGTTTTATTGGACGCTTCCACGGGCCATAGGATCCTTACAGGACTCGAATAGAGGCATATTGAGAACAAAATGGCAAAAGTACAGATTGTGATCAGTTGGCCAAAATCTCTTTTAAATTCATCTTTTGAATTACCCATGCCTCAACATACTCTTCAGAGTGAATCAATACGTTCAAATCCTCTTTTTAAAGCAAATTTACAATGTAGAATTCCTGGAATGTATTCAAATGACATTTCAGAAGTACCAAATGTTGAGATAGATGATGATCTATCATATAAAGTGTACTCCTCTTCAGCTA
The DNA here is from genome assembly GCA_015478945.1 of Trachelipus rathkii. Taxonomy (NCBI): domain Eukaryota; kingdom Metazoa; phylum Arthropoda; class Malacostraca; order Isopoda; family Trachelipodidae; genus Trachelipus; species Trachelipus rathkii. The sequence goes on along the minus strand of JABUQX010010204.1, from coordinate 9,926 downwards.
TTCGGATTTTGCCCTATTCTAGGTACATTCTTCCGGTCAAAGTTGAGTCTGATATCCATGCTTCCCCTCCGGAGAACATAGCTCTCATCACAGAAAGTAAAAATGACTTCTTAAATTCAGGTACACTCTTCTTTGGTAATACGTTGTCTACGTGCACTGACGGTAAAATATTATTGGAATTAGTAAATTTAAGTGCTGATACTATTAACTTTGAAAATCACACTTATCTTACAACAGCTTCTCCATTACTTTACAAGCAAAATGAAGCCTCCGCAGATAATGATTTTATAAATGCGGTTACTACTTCCAAAAATCTCTCTGACTCTCAGATTAGAGAAGTTTACCGTGAAATATTGCTTTCAGAGTCTAGTAAAGATTCTAATAAATATGTATTGAACAATAAATCTCAATTAGAAGAGATGTTGACCTTTTTAGTGAAGAATAGAGATTCAATTGCTCTGGCCGATGATCCTGTTGGACTTTGTAAATTGAATAAATTTTCCATTAAGCTTATAGAAGGTAGCCCCCCATATGTCTACACCAGGCCTTATAGATTGCCGCACAAATACCTGGAGATCATTGATGAATGGGTTGAAGACAGTTTAGAGAAAGGATATATTACTCCCAGTGTTTCTGCTAGTTCGTCCCCACTTCTTCTTATACCGAAAAAGACAGGCGGAAAAATGAGAGTAGTGGTGGACTATAGGAAACTCAATTCTTTCACCATTCCAGATCGATTTCCTCTGCCGAGCATTGCAGAAAGCTTGTCGCTCATAGGCAGCGCGCGCATCTTCAGTTGTTTGGACCTCCTTAGTGGCTTTTCACATCTTAGTGTCTCTGAGGATTCTAGACACCTAACTGCCTTCTCTACTACTAGAGGGCATTATGAGTATTTAAGGATGCCCCAAGGAACGACAAATTCGCCCTCAGTCTTTTCAAGAACAATGGAAATGGCTTTGTCAGGTTTGCTAGGTGTTGTCTGTCTTTTGTTCATAGATGACATACTAATTTTCAGTAAGGATATCCCTACTCATTATTCACACCTCTCCAAAGTCTTTAATGCCTTGAAAATAGCCAACCTTAAAGTAAAGCTTGAGAAATGTTCCTTCTTTAAGAGCAGTGTCACCTTCTTAGGCTTTCAAATTAGTGAAAAAGGTTTATCTCCGGATCCAGTCAAACTAGAAGCTTTAAAAGGTTTCAAAATTCCTCAGAATGTCCATGAAGTACGAGCTTTGCTCGGGTTCTATAACTACTTCAGAAATTTAATCCCGAGATTTTCAATAATTACGCAGCCCCTAACTCTCTTATTAAAGAAAAATGTTCCATTTTCTTGGCAGTTAGAGCAACAGACTGCATATGACACTCTGAAGAAACTTTTACTTATGGATCCTGCCCTTTCCTTTCCCGATTATACTAAACCTTTTATATTAAGTACTGACGCGTCTTCTTACGGTGACAATGGTAAAGAAAAACCAATTGCTTTTTCTTCAAAAATGATGAATAAGGCAGAGTTAAACTATAGTGTTACAGAGCAAGAAGCCTTAGCTATAGTACATGGTCTTATTAAATTCAGAACTATCATTTTTGGTTATCCCTTAAAAATTTATACTGACCATGCTGCCTTAGTTCATCTATTTCGTCATAAACAATTGTCTGGCAGATTGGAAAGATGGAATTTGAAAATTCAATCTTTTAAGCCAGAAATCATTTATAAAGAAGGTAAATTAAATGTTGTTTCCTAATTCTGTTATAACATCATCAATTAGTTGGGGTTTTTTTTCCAAATACTGGTCATCTACCTTCTTCTGGTGAAGAAGAGGAAATCCTTCCCTCTTCTCCTTCGAATATTACATATTCTCGTGAGACCTCTTCGCCTTCTCGTATAGGTTTACTTCGTCAAAATCCTATTCCTTTAGCTTTCGATTGATACGAGAATATATCATTTCACAAAAGATGTTCTTTTCCATGAACAGAGAAGAAATCGTAGAATATCAGAAATAATAAATGAGATTGAAAATTCTCCAGTTCCTGATAGTTGTCTTCCACATATCATTATAAATGGTATTCTTTATTTCATTACGAAAGAAAATAAGTATTTGATAGAAATTCCGGATTCATTAATATATACTATAATATTTTTGAATCATAATACATTATCTGCTGGTCATCCAGGTGCTGAACGCACTGAACGTCGAATCAGAGAATTATACACTTTTCCTAGGCTTTCAGCTTATGTTTCGTTTTTCTGTAAACAGTGTATTTCTTGTATTGAAGTAAAAGGTTCGAAACCTCATCCAGTAGCTATCAATTCTTATCCTCTTCCTTTCTTACCTTTTTCTAGGGTTCATTTGGACACTATAGGTCCTCTTCCTAAATGTAAAATTTCAGGTGCAAGGTATATTTTAGTTTTTAAAGACGCTTTAACTCGCTATTGTGAACTTTGCCCTGTCTCAACTCGTGATGGCAAGGTTGTAGCTGAAGCTCTTTTGAATAAAGTCATTGTAAATCATTCTGTTCCAGGTGAATTTACTTCCCAGTTCTTTAATGAAGTTTGTAAAACTTGGAACATAAAGAACCGCACTATTTCCGTTCGACATCCCCAGTCCAACAGCCTTGTGGAAAGAGAAAATCGTCGTGTAGAAGATTACCTTCGTCAATATGTTTCTTCTAAACAAGATGACTGGAGTAGGTATATTTCTTTTGCTCAAATTGCTTTAAATACTACTTACAATTCTTCTATCGGAAATACACCTCACTTTTTGTTACATTTCTATGTTCGTAGATTACCTTATGACCTTCCTAATTACGTTTCTCCGTTTGTTAATAAGCCCAATCCTCTTAAAGATCATCTCTATGATTTTAACGCGGAAATGGCTGAACGAGCAGCATCTATTCGTGATTTAGCTCGTCAAAAATTGGAAAAAGAAACATTTAGAATTGCTCAACAGCAACATTCTAAAGCCCCAATTCGTCCTATTCGTATAGGTGATTATGTCTATACACTTGCTGTTAAACCTCCCAATTTATCGCCCAAACTTTTTAAGAAATGGGTCGGGCCGTATTTAGTTGTAGGTGTTTTGAAATATAACAAATATCAACTTCGTTGTTTAGTTACCAATAAGGAATTTGTGTCACATGTGGACAATTTAAAGATTCTCCCCATGCCTGTTGTAAAAACCGCTGACAATTCCTTTTCATCCCAATGGAAATACTATAATCCTTTACAAAATAATGTTAGGCGTGCTCCTCCACCTCCTGCCCCTCCACCACCTAGACGTCGTTTTCAACCGCGAAGGGGGGACAATTCAGGTGATGATGATGATGACACACCTGATAATAATGCTTATACTGAGTATGTGGTATATAGAGATGCTCCTCAACCGACACCTAGGCCTGAACACCAAGCCAAGAGTTGCATCTCAGAAACCAACAGTCTCCAAAGGCATGAACAACCATACTTTTTGTACAGAGAAGACCTGAGATGTCTCCTACTGCACCGAGTGCTGCACATCCTGCACCTAGGTTGAGTGTGACTCCTATTTCCCCAGAGTCTTCACTTCCCCTATCTATGCCTTCTACTCCGAGACAAATACCACCTCCTCGCATCAACAGACAACACAGAGAATTCCCTCAGGACATTCATCTGTGCAATCCCCTACGAATCAAAATTTTGATCCGTTTACTACCTATTCTCTGAGGAGAAACATTTCCCATAGTTCTCCCCAACTATCCTCTCCTCGTACTCCATATACATCTGGTTCTACTTCTCTTCATAGTTCGCCTCTTCTTTCTAGAAGATCTTCTATGCATGATAGTAATTCACCATCTTCACCAGATGATCCTGATAATGGTGCTATTGCACTTCCTCCACCTATTCGTTATTACGATGAGTATTCCGAATGTAGATACCTCCCCTTCTTCTCCTGAAGAAGTAATTGTTGGAGATGACAGACGAAAAGATCCTTCTTACCGTCCACATCCTCAATTCCATGGTCCTCGGGATTCTTCACCCTCGGGATTCTTCACCCATGCGATTGCGTAGTCATGCCAGACAGCAGTCTCCCCCTCCTGTGAATCCCGATACTCCTTCTTTTTATGAGATAGATCCTTCTACAATATCTTGGACTCCGAATCCTCGTGTACGTTCTAGATCTGTTTCTGAAGTATTGGAACAATTCCCCTATGATGACTCCCCTCCGGAGTTATATCCAAAACTTCCACCAAAACTTCCTCCGAAGTTACCTCCTAAATTACCACCTAAGCTTCCACCCAAGCTTCCACCAAAATTATCCCCTAAATTTACTAGTTCTTTACAATATAATACTCCTTCATATTCTCAGAGAACTTATCCAAGAAATATATTCTATCCTTCTCATTCTATTCCAATTACGGATGTAGATAATATCCCAGGTACTTCAACCAGTACTACAATAGATCCCAAAAAGAAGGGAGCTATTCCTAAAAGAAGAAAATAATTTACAACCAATCTATATTTCTATTGATAATTCTACTTCGTAGATTTAAATTAGAAATAAATAAACTTTTAAACAAAATACTAATAATAATAATAAACCCCGGACATTTAAAAATCTTTACCAGTGTTCCATATTAATGAACTTAACAATTCGTTAAGTTTAATATTGTATTATACGTATTTTTTTTTTGCTCTTTCATAAAATTGAATTTTATGTTACCACAATTAATTTTAAAGTTTTTCGAGAACTATTTGGTTTGAGTAATACTTTGTAAGCCTTACATTACATGTTTGATAACATTGTGTATGTCTTCCATGTTAAGTTTGAAGTTAGAATTAGCGACATTGTTTATGTCTTACATGTTATCAATTACACTTGTGTATTTGTGAGTTCTTCTGTTGATGCAACTTACTTACTGTAAGTGTTATTGTCCGTCCTATTAGGTAAATGTTTATCGAGTATGTACTTCAGTACTATCATTCGTGTCCGTCCTATTAGGTTATTGTTAAATATAAGATACTTACGTTGTGAGTTTTTTTTTCTCTGTCTGTACCATCTATGTACTAGTAGTAATTGTCCAATAGGTTGTAATCGTTTATACATTTATATGTTACTTTATATTATAGTCTTAACATGTTCCATGTTATCTTATACAAGAAAAGAAAATAAAAATAGAAAAATTTTGAGAAAATGGAAAAACAAAAATATATGTTACGAAATGCATGATTTAATCACTATAGAGTTATGTATCTGCTTTATATGTTACGCTTTAATCATACTACGTTCTTGTATGGTTTAAACTAGCTTGGATTTTTTTTTGCTGTTTTAATAAGGTTTTTGCACCTTGGAAAATTCTTAATTGTAATTCATAATAAACAGTATATGCTTAAATAAATTTAAATAAAATAATAAATACATTATCCTTTTATTAAAATTTTGGCTACTAACCATATTATATCTTCTTTTAACGATGACAATTACTATTCGACTAACTGAATACTTATGGAGAAATTACAGACAATCGCATACATTTTCAATTCTTTTACTATCATCTTTGCAAAAATTTTTCTTCAGATCTCTGAGAGTATTTGAAGATGAAATTGTAAAATTGTTAGTGTACATTTGATTGACCAACAAATTAATTAAAAGAAATTTTTAATTAATAGATCCCCCATAAAGGAAGGGAGCTTATATAAAGTAGTGACTTTATATTTGCTGTCAATCAGATGCGACTAAAATTCCACGCCTTAAAATTATTTGAGTCACTTTTCTCTGATGTTATTCCTCGGCGGGTGTCTTTATTTAGTGATGTGATTATATTATTTCAAATTTAGTTTATAATATTCTTTTCTTTTAATAATAGTTTAAGCAAACATTTTGTGCTTATTAAAATCTGTAGTAATAAAAGTAATTACATTACTTTTACAACTTTTCTAAGAACTTAAATTGTGATGTATTGCCGTCCTTTCTATTTCCAATTATTGGCAGTTGCCAACCAAAAAGAATCGATAATACAATTTATTGGTAAGAGATATTATTGATTATTGAGCTTCGTATATATATCTATAGACTAATAAATATAAATGTATATGGGATGCTCATGGTTGCTTTACAGAAAATATTTATGTATCAATATTCAGGACTTTTCCCTTCCTTTTCTTTTACTGTAGATGCGGTGTGGCCCTAGACCATATTGTAATGTCATTGCCTTTAGAACGATTTGTATTTTAGAATAAGAGAATGTTTTAGAGTTGAATTTTGGATTATTAGTATACACTGAAATAAATGAAAGAGAATAATTTAATTATAACTTTAATATGTTTCTAAGTGAAAAAAAGATGAAATAAGGAATTAAAAACTATCTAATCACGATTAGTTTGATTACCCTAAAAATCTTGCTAACTAAAGAAGCATAGTTCATATTATGGCGACCTGTTTTTGTTTTTATTTTTTGTTCTCTTGTTAGATGCCCTTCTATGTACATATTAGATATAAATAGATATATATTATAATAATATATATATATATATATTATAGTATATAATTTATATATAAATATTAATATATATATATAATATATAGTATATATATACATATATTACTATATAATATATATAATGATATATAGTATATATATATTATATATATATATATAATTTTATAATATATTTATAATATATATATATAAATATATAATATATATATATATATATATATATATATATATATATATATATATATATATATATATATATACATATTATATATGTATATATATATATATAATATTATGTTTTATATATATATATATATATATAATATATATTATATTATTATATATAATATATATATATTATATATATATATATATATATATATAATATATAACCTATATTAATACCTATATATATATATATAATATATATATATATATAATATATAATATATAATATCATATTATATATATATAATATATATATATATATATATATATATACCTATATAATAATGTATATATATACTATATATTATTATATATAATGTATATATAATATATAGTATATATATATATATATATATATATATATATATATATATATATGCCAGCAATAGTTACCTCCCATAGGGTCCCCTTCAGGGGGGTGTGGCCCCATAAAAATAGGAAATACCTGTAGAAGAATCAAATATGGATTGCATAGAGGAGGAAGGAAGGAGGAGTCGGGGCCGGAGTACAGGGGAACCCTTCCTGAGGGGAAGGGGGTCCCGCTGAAAAAAGAGAAATTGACGAAAATTAGATAAGAGAAATGGCGAAAGGAAACGGAATTCGAAGTCAGAGAAGGAAAGAGTTGGAGAATAACCATAGTTGGAGAAGGTGTCCGAGTCAGTGTCTAAAACCTACTAAAACAGTGTTTATATTATTCAACAATGATACTTATTAGCTTTACAAAAATTAAAACCTACTTCCAATTATATTTCCTGTATAGTAAAAAAACCTATTGTACTTAAATTTCCTTTGATGAATTTACCAAGCAAATAATGTGAGTAAATATTTTTTTCACGGTAGTGCAAAATAAACAGACACAAATAGTAAAATTGTAACAATTACTAAGTAGTCGCCTAATTATTAAATCGGGTTTTAATATTACTACGATATTCGTTGTTGTTGTAAAATGTTATTAGTAGCAATTTACCAAACTGTTGGGGTACAGAAATGTTACCACTTTCAGGAAAAAAATATTTAAACTACTAAAAAAAGGTCAGAACACTACTCCATAGAAGTTTCATTGAACAACTCATAAATATGTAAAATTTAACCTAGATAAATTCGTTACAATAAACTACCGGGTAGTAAATGTAACTAAAAAAATAGTTAAATACTGTTTACTACTTCTAGTAGTTAAAATTTTACTACTAATTTCTCTAAGTGTATGGTTGTGAGTGAGGACGGTCCTAGGTGTGAAGTTATGTTGGATGGTGAGCAACTGGAACAAGTGTCTGAGTTTAAATATTTAGGATATATGTTTTATGAAAAAGGAACGGATGATGCAGAGTGTAGTAGGAAAGTTGTGAATGGTAGAAAGGTGGCTGGTGCAATTAAATCCTTGGTGGATTACTAAGTCTAGGGTGAGGTAGGGTTTTGCATGAAGGTATGTTGTTACCTGCCTGTGTTAATGTATAGTAGTGAAACTATGGTCTGGAATAAAAGGTATAGATCTAAAGTACAAATTGTTCAGTTGGACAATCTTATTGGCGTGTTAGGTATGAGAAGAATTGATAAAATGAGGAATGAACGTATTAGTGAGTTGTGTGGTGTGAAGAAAAGAGCAAATGAAAGAATAAATGAAAGTACATTGAGATGGTTTGGTTATGTGGAAAGGATGGATGATAGTCGCTTGGCTAAACGGATATAGAGTGCTGAGTGTACTGGGAATCGACCGGCTTGGAGACCGAAGAAAAAGTGGATTGAGTCAGTAAAGGAATGCCTAGAGGAGAGGAATGTGAGCTTGGCAGAGGCGAGAAGAAAGGAGCATAATAGTATTGATTGGCGGGGTTTTGTAAGGGGGTACGTTTGTGGCCCACCTGTGCCAAGGGCAAGGGATGAACCTTGCATTGACGAGATGCCATAGTGAGGGTTCATCGCAGTCCCATGAAGTCCTTGGGTGGATTTTTCTGACTGCGACGAGTCCTCACTTAATCGTATATATGGGCGGTAAGGCTGAGCTTTCTTTTCGACTTGCGTCATACTCTTCTACTACTTTTGTTTCTGGTGCATGTGACGCACATTACTCCCAGTCAATGGAGAGAGAAGTTAGGTGGTGATATATATATATATATATATATATTATATATAGTATATATATATATATATAATATATATATATATATATATATATATATAATATATACTATATATATTATAAATATATATATATATATAATATATAATATATATATATAAAATATATATATAATATATATAACTATATAATGATATATATATATATTATATATATAATAGTATATAATATAGTATATATATGTATATATATATATATATATATACACTGTATATGATATATAAACACATATATATATATATATAATAGTATAGTGTATTTAATATAATATATAAAGTTATATAGTACATATATATATATTATATATACTACCTATAGGCTATATATATAGGGGGTATAGTATATAAATTAGCTAATATATAATAATAATTAATAATTATAATAATAATAATTGCATAGATAATAATGAAATAGTAATAATAATTAATAATCAAATGAATAATAATAATTAATTAATAATAATAATATATAAGATAATATAATATAAATAAATAAGAGAATCTAATATATTTTAAGCATAATCGTGATAACGTTAATAATAATAATAATAACTAATAATAATAAATAATAATAATAAGTAATAAATAATAATAATAATAAATAATAATAATCAGTAATAATATGATTAATATAATAATAATAAAAATAATAATAATAAAATAATAATAAAAATTATGATGTATGTAGGAAATTATATATATCAATTATACCATAATATATAATATATATAATATATATATATATATAATATAGTATATATATAGTATATATATATATATATATATATATATATATTATATATATATATATATATACTATATATATATATAATATATATATATATATTTATATATATTAGTTATATATAGTATATAATCAATAAATATATGATTAAATTTTATATATATGTTGGTCCTGGAAAGAAAACAAAAGAACAAAAGAAAAGGCAAAGCATAATATAACGAGACTGCCGAAAGATCAATAACTAGTCCTGACAATTAACGTAGGAATGTCAAATTTCCCAAGTGATACTTCACACTCAAAGTAACATTCGCTAACGTCTCAATTTCTAACTTAATGTAAGCAATGAAAT
>JABUQX010010203.1:32500-59856 GCA_015478945.1 Trachelipus rathkii | reverse complement strand
AAAATGTTTTATAACTGGGTAACTACCTGGAAGCTTATACTCTAGTCCAGAGTCGAAGTGTGATTTGACTGCTGGAGTACGGAGTCGGAGTCGAAATTTTTTTTTGTTTTAGTGGAGTCGATCAGTCCGGAGTCGGAGTCGGAGTTCGGAGTCGAAAATTTTTGTTTAGTGGAGTCGGGAGTCGGAGTCGAAGTCGAATCAAATTTGAATTTAAGAGTTGAACGTTTAAGAAGTCGAAAAATTTATTTTACCGCTCCGCAGCTGGAAATTATATATATACTATATATATATTATATATATAATATATATATAATATATAATATATATATTATATATATAGTATATACGTTTAAAATAAACTTAATATAGGTGATGTGTATATATTAAATATTATATATAGTGATATATATTATATAGATATGTATATATAATATTGTATATATTATATATATTTTATATATAAATATATATATATTTAATATGGTATATGATATATATATTATTATATAAATATATATATATATATAACTATAAATTATATATATATAGGTAATATATATATATAGATATTATAAGATATATGTATAATTTATATATATATTTGATATATATAATATAATATTACAATAGGGAATTTACATTAAACGTGTCGAAAGCATTTGAAGGTATGGACGTGTGTAATTTATGTGTCCGTAGCTCTGCTACTTCTCTTGTTCAGGACCCCACGGAGCGGGAAACCTTCTGCTATTAACATATAAAGCAGAAGACTGGAAATTTTTGACCAAGACGCATAAATAATATGGTGTACGGTGTTATCAGGAAACAATTTGCAGAATATAAAGATGTATTTCAGTTTCATGAAGGAATTTACGACATCAAATCGTTGATAATGTGGGGTCATTAAAATCATTGTATTAGATGATTTATTGCATAAGTTAAATGAAAGAAAATAGCTGAACGTTGTAACTGTATTATTCATCATTTAAACTCTCTTGATAATTTTTCATCACCACAGAACATTTTTTATCAGAATAATTTGAGAGACATCCGAAATAACATTCATTATCTACTACTCTTCGGGCAGAGAAGAGACATGAATCAGATCAATGTATTAGCGTCTTCTATCACAACGTAAAAACTTCATAAAGGTATATAAAGAAGTTAAATCTATTCCGCACGGTTACTTAATGTGTGAAGTTCATCCGCTAAAAACGCCGTATAGAGTTTTGTCTCAGGCTCTAACTTTTAAATTCGAAGTGTGAGAAACTTATTCATAACCTGAATTAATGAGTATCACTCTCGTTAAGTATTTACCTCTTATAAAAAAATTTAAAAACCTGAAAACAGCTAAAAACCGTAACTAATGCTAGTTCTGATGAAAAATTCTCCAGTGTGTATGCGGAAGTCTGTTTAAATGTTTATTAACGGAATGTTCTATTCAACAAACTGGCAGGAGGTGAGAGCTTCGCCGTCACAGAAGTGCATACATTAAAAACCTCTCTTCTGGTGAGTGAGAAAAATCTGAAAGAAGTAATAAAAGAATTATGCGAAAGGAGGTGGAAGGTGTTCCTGCCGTTCTTTTTTTCGGTCGTAGCATCAACTAAATAACTAAGTGGATATCCGAATATTGAAGAAGGTGGCTGTATCACATATAATGTGAGTATGAGAAATGAAAGCATATTATAATAATAATAGAATACCAATTCTGGCGAAGACATATCAGCCACCAGTCACCTCTAGTACGTCTCAGACATAGAAGCGCTATCAAGCCTTCAGGGGTTACCGTTCTCCTCAATTCATAACAATTACAGACACGCAGAAGTCCTCAATATCAGAATGATTCAGGACATATTGAATCTCTGCCTCAAAGTTATATATAAAAGTTGAACAGATAAACAATTAGAGAAAGAAGTGCTTAGGATTTTAAAACCTCAACATTAAATTTCATAGAAAAACGTGCTTATATCAAGAAGACATACAAAATTAATAGATCTTAAAGAACTTGCACTATAATGCCTCAATAGAGTAAGTTTCCGGAATGATTCACTACATATACACCGGGAGATAATTCTGCGTGACAACGAAGATACTTTCATAAAAATTCCTGGAGCGAGAGCTACAAATAGAGTCCGCAAAGCTTGGACTAGCTTTATATACATACTTTAAAAAGATCAATTATCATGGAATGAATTAAGACAAATCATTATCGATATGACGCGATCAGTTTCAATAATTGTGACATTGATAGCAGATTTCTCAAGTGATTGAAGAAGGGTGTCGTTGCAGGACTGGCTAACATCAAACAAGAAATTCCAGACTATTAAACTTCCCGAATTTAATCTTCAATACACAAGATAGCAGAACTTGGATTATCCCAAGGCGCTAGACAGATACAAGTCGCAAGGTACTTCTTACGCTTCAGATAAATTTTAAAGCGTATTACCAAGAGGAAGAATAAGAAAAATCCCTTACAATAAGCTAAATTGGGAAAATTTTTTTTTAAAAATTTCCCCCCCCCCGTTTTAATTTAAGCTTGTTTTTTTGAAATTATCTTTTCTATCCAAAAAAGATAATTTCATAAAAACTATAAATATTATATATATATTATATAATATATATATATATATATATATATAATACTATATATAATATATAATAATATATATATATTATAATATATATATTGATATATATATTATACTATATATTATATATGTGTTGTGGTGTGTTGTGTATGTGTGCTGCTTATTTAGTTGAAATGCCTATGATTAAAATTAAAAATATACCATTTTTTTTTACTTTATTTCAATTTTTCTATATATATATATTTATACTAGTATATATATAATTACTATATATATATATATATTTATACTATAATATTTATATATATATATCTATATATATATAAATATATATTATTTATATATATATATGTTTACTTTGTCAGTATTCAACATGGAGGCGAAGGCTAAGGTTGATAAGTATTACTTCACTCTGAGGAGAACCCAATAGTTTTGGGGGGTTCACTAGGTTCGCTGCAAAGTTTGACTTTGAGAAAAAAGGGTTGAAAGAATATTTAGAGGGTGAAGAAGCTTCACTTTACATAAACCTGTCCGTCGAAATTTCCCTACCAACAACCATAGCCCATCAACTCGATAATGTTTGGCAGTTAGAATTTAACTGAAATGATTAAATACAGTTCTTATAACGAAGGATTTCGATATATACTTTTACTATTGAAGTATACTCTAGATACTTACTGGTTAAAAGCTTTAAAAGATAAAAAATCAGATACAGTGGCGGCGGCAGTGAGAGAAATTATAAGGGATAATGATAGATATTCAAAATGATTTGCACGGATAGGGGTAGCGAATTTCTAGGAGAGTTTCAGGAAATTATTGCTGAATACGATATAGGATATTTTAACATATTTCATAAATAAAGCTGCTATTGGAAAAAGTTCAGCTTACTACTAAAGAAAGTATGCAAAGATATTTTCCTGAGGTGAAGCGTTTTACGTATCTTGGCAGACTCGATGACCTAACTTTCTACAATAGATCTTTTCATAGAACTATGAAGACAACTCCTTTAGAATTGCCAGAAAGATTTGTCAGTATCAGCAAAACCAAGAGGTGAGCACTTTTGTAAATCCTGTATAAACGTGAATGAATATGTAGGAGTGTCTAGGGCTGATGACAGGGTTAGAAAAGGATATGAAGCGGGTGGTGTAGACAAGTTTTAAGGTCGATAGTATAAAAGAATTTCCTATTGAGGGGTTGAAATTATATATTCTCAAAGATTTAGATGAGAATTCATAAAAGGAGGATTTATAAACCAGAAGAAATCAGAAAATACTTCGATCATGAGAGTAAATATGTTATAAAATAGAAAAAAATATTAGGTTAAATGAAGAATGAAAATAAACAGTATTTGGTGAAATGGGTGGGCTACCTAAAGTTAATTCATATATAAAAGCTAGTGAAATAACGAAACATTAAGTCATTATAATCATAGAGAGTGTAGATCATTTCTATTTACCATTCGGCATCTTTGGATCTACATCCTTATAATAAAGTCTCAGATTTTACAACGAGTTAATGAATCCAATCCAACTTAACAGAGATCTCTATGAGGTAGGACTGTGAAATGATATTAGACGCCAATATTGAAAATCTCCCTCAGACAGGTCATTGGATAATGGTGTATGAGAGTTGCCGATTATGTTAAATCTATATTAAAATAAAAAACACATCCGATTTACGTGTGACAATTAAAGGCTCGGAATATTTCTCTATGAAAATTTGTGTTAAAACGATGATATTTCCGCTCAATCCATGACATCCATAGTTATTTAAACACCATGTTTGCTGTAAGTAAGATATGTAAAGATTTAATATACTTATTAATAACCCCGGGAATGACAGGGTAGTTAATCACTTTAAGAATCGACACAGGCATGAATTTGAGAGACCCTGATGTGTTTATCCTTAAACGTTCAGATTGGTTTCGGAAATGTGTGAATGAACAGAAGCTGTAGTAGAACATTCAACTGTTCTAAATAGACATAGTGGATTTAATGAATTCCCGCTCTGCACACAGTCTTATGACTCAGATTATCTCTCAATTATATATGCATTCCTCGGAGATGTTAGCAAGATCAAGGGAATGTTACGTTTATAGAATAGTTGACCATAGTATGTAAGGGAATACTAAGCCGCTTTTAAGGGTGGTTCATTTTTCCTAAAAACGGAAAAAGTTATATCTTTTCTATCATTACTTACTCTCAGTTGCTCACATTTTCGGGGTCTAGTGGCGAATCGCATATAAAGGAGTTGAAGGTAGACCGTCATCATTCACAGATGGGACCATCTATTGTGTAAGTTCATATTAGAAAGAAGCAGGCACTTTAAACTATAATATGAATGGACTATTTTTTTTTAACAAGTAAATGAAAATCTTGCATATATAACTGTAAGAAAACTTCTAGAAATAAGGATAGGTGTAAGTTTATATATAAGTGATATAGTTAGTTAATATTTATTCTTCTCTAAACTACTCTCACAGTGTGAAGATAGTGTAAGGAAGCCGTTAATAATGTATAACAATAGGGTGTTCGTTGAAAAAAAATTTTATACAAAGAGGGTATTGTCTAGTGTGGATTTTTTCTCTAAATCTATGGAGAAGTTCAAATGCCTCTATTTAGAAAGAGGAGGTGAATATAATAGGTAAAACTTACGAACAAGGGATCATACGTTTACAGGACTATAGCCGCCAGAGCTAACCCTGGAGTCCTTAAAAAAGGCGAATTAAGCTGTCAGATGAGATGTTGGATATGTAGAGCACAAAATAAGACGCAAGATGACGGGTCAAGGTAAAGGACGTATGAAATATGAGCTAAGAAAAAGCTTAGGACTAAAAGATCTCTAAAGAAAAAACTACAATGATGTATTTGATATTTAATTACTAATTGGCACTTTTTACATAAACATCATCATACTGTGATTGAATATAAGAAAAGTATTCCCGACCCGCTCATTATACGAATCAAGATCCCCTCACATACAAGATTGCATTTCTTTCTCCTTCTAGTCCAGACTAGCTGTAAGAGTGAACTGGATTCTTCTCATGAACCACCCAGATTAGTGTAACTGAACCAATTTCATCAGCATCAAACCCATACACTGATTACTAAACACGATTTCCTCTCGAATTCATATACAGGTACTTCGATCAGTTATTAGATCCATCCAACGTTTTTTTATAAACGAAACTGATGAAACCCGATGGTACAGACTTTCCATCATCTGACGATCACTAGTATACACGGAATCCAATTTCCTGTATACCTGTTTTTAATCAGATTGAAATGTATCTCAATGAAAATTCATTAAGGTGAAATTTGGTATTATTTCTTATAGAAGTTATATAGAAATTTATTAAATTAATTCGACGATGCTAACAGTTCTCAACCTCAGTCTTTCGGTTTTTATAGTTTCAAAGCACGAGCTGCATCATATAGAATAAAGCGGGTAAAACCGACAAGGAACAATATGCATTTTACGGAACGCTTAACGGTGACATCTTCTCTCAAAAAAGACTTATTCTCCAGCTGTAGATACTAGAATTCGATTAACCCATTCAAATCCTAAATTCGCTCTTAAAATTAAAAGTAAACCTACTGCAACGGCTGTATGTCCTGAACCTGTTTAGAAGTTGTTAGAAGCCTATTTCTATGTTAAAAAGTGAAATTACTACCCCAGAGACATTTGGAAATCGGAAAATCTCTCTTGAACACTACAGCAAAGTATCCTATCAAACGAGTGGAAACAAAGTTGTTTAACTTTACACAGGAATTATCGAGTATCAATATCCTTAACATTGTGAATGGAAATCTACCTCAGAAAGTAATAATTGGCATTGTTGAACATGAAGCATACTCAGGGAATTATAAAAAATCACCCTATAAATTCACCCCTTGTGAACTTAGAGGTATCAGTCTACATGTAACTCCATTAAAACGGTCATTAAAAGGTAATATATGTACAATGGATCCAATCTTCTATGTTCACGACTTTTTACGAATCTAATAGCTACATGTTATGCATGAAGTGGGACGGGATGAGATTCTTCAAGAATAACGCTAAGAATAGTAATTTATATCCTTATGATCTCACTGCAGACCTTTCAGCTTGTATAACGCTAATCATTTAAACATTTTGAGAAAGGGGACATTAGGTTAAGTCCTCCTTTTGAAGTTTACATCGCATCATGTCCTGTGTTTTATCTGGAACATCCTCAAGCTCATTGAAATTGACAGAGTTCGCAACGAATTATTTGAATTATTAAAGATGAATGAGGAGAAATAAAAAACTGTGTTTAAAACGAACCTCGATTTATAGGAGTCTTCGCTAATAATGAAGTAGGATCTGTAAACTAGAGGAGGATACTGGTTTCAATGTTCAAACATTACATCGTCCACATTACAGAACAGAGGGATTGGATTTTCTGTTATATAGGGATCAAATGGCATGTTCATATGGTTGGATACTTTGGATTTAAATTTATAGAGAGAAATCAATATATCCTTTCATTTTTTAAATTATAATAATGTAAATTATATAAAAACTATGTCTTACTTTGTTCAACCCTTATATTCCAAATTTACTTTTAGCTTTTGTATTTATTTAATTTATATGTTTTTAAAAAAATATTGTGTTTTATTGTACGTTAAAATATATTTGTGCTTAAAAATTTGTATGTCAATGGCTATTCCGTTTTTTCTAGTTATGTAATAAATGCATTTAAATAAAATAATTTTTTTTTAAAAAAAAATAAAACATATTGATATATATATATATATATATATATATATATATATATATATATATATATATATGATATATATATATAAATATATATATATATTACTATATATATATTAGTATATATATATATATTATATAATATTATATATATATATATATATATATATATTATATACATATATTAAATATATATAATATATATATATATATATAATATAATATATACTATATATATATACTTATTATATATATATATATATATATATATATCATATATATATATATATAATCTATATATATATATAATATATTATATATTACAGAGTTAAATGTATATATGCCTGTAAAAAGTTAATGATTTATGAAATTTCACGTTGTTTATAAGCTGGAAAAGTAAGTTTTTCAGGAAAATATTTCTGCTTTCAGACGTCACGAAATTAAAGGTTGCTGGTTACAAGCCTATGGATATGATATTCAGTTGAGAACCAACCATCGTAACCATAGCTGTGTTTATAGTACAATTAAAAAAGTAAAGCTATGGGACTTATATATTCAAAGGTGCTGGTTTAATTTAAAAACCTGGTATACATGTGTTAACTATAATTCAGATTTTTCGACTAGGCATCCTTATACTCCACGTGATCCAGCCAAAATCAGCATTGTATATGCATCTGATATTGTCCATGGTTACAGATAAGAGCATCAGATGCTAAGAAAGAGGGACACGAGATTACATACTTGATATAACATTAAAGTATAATAATATGGTACCTATACTGGATGGACATATAGAGAATTATGGAAACAAGCAATGTGTTTTAAAACATTTATAGTCAATGTGGAACGATTTAAAATGAAGATACCACTCCCTATCTATCTAAAAATTTCATCCAAGATACGTACTTTATCCGATCAAAGATCTTGATGAACATGTCAAAGAAGAGGACAACAAAATATTAATAAAACTATAAGAAATGAGATATTGGGGAAAATATGTGTACTTTCCACGTGGGGACCATCAAGATGTTTGCGGTTGGAGGTGAATTTATTTTATATGTACCGCATTTGTAAATTTTACTAATATAGTAAATTTGTAATAAATTTTTTCTCCTGAGTAAAAAGACTTTTACTCTCCCTCTATAAAGATATATATTATATATATATATATATATATATATATATAGTACTATATATATATTTTATTTATATTATATATATATATATATAATATATATTTATAATATATATATATATCTATATATATACTATATATAAATATATATATTCCAATTTAATTGAAGTTATTTTTCACCAGAATGTGTGTGTTTTTCGGATAGGACTTGAAACGTAATCCCACAGCAAGGCAAATAAAGCCGTAAGACAAAGCGCAATAGCCGGGGGTGAAGGGGGGGTCTTCTGGGGCTGTTGCGATACTGCTTATTGAGTTATAGCTTTAGGGTCGAAAAAATATGTTTTTTTCAAAATTTCGCACAGGTTTGTATACATAAAATTAAGAAAAGTTTTTAAGTATAAAATAAATAGCTGTCTCATAGTACAGAAAACGGATTACTTGAAAAAAAACATACAAAAGTGGTGTAAACACTTTATTATTATTAAAAAGGTACATTCCGTCCGCAACTACGAATATTTTTAGCGTTTCGCGCACGTAAATTGCGGCCTGCGGGAGCCAGCGGGTTTCCGGACGGAGGGCGCGCGGGCAAACCTCGGTTTCGTCTTGCCACCGTACATCGTTAGAGAGTTGAAACCGTGATTCAGCATACTTCTCTTCCTCCCCTTTTTCTTCTTTTTTCATAGAAAAAATTGAAAGAATTTTCGTTTCTGAGAGTTTTTAAGAACCTCAAAAATGAGATCTATGTTATTAAAATATATATAAGCACCAATAATCAAGGTGTTAAGTCACATGTTTACTATTTCGGCGCCCGCACGGCTCCACAACGCGGTGCGGTACCTAACCAATATCACTCATATTGATCCTCATACGAGATCCTCCTTTTTCTTCTTCTTCTTTTTTACATCCATCTTCCTTGTCTTTCTTCTAAGCTTTTCTTACTTTTTCAGATGGGGACGCCCCTTCAAGGGGTCTCAAACTCATTTTAGGTTCTGAAACCTTGAAAATGAGTTCTACACCATTGAAAAACATAGATGTAGACACCTCATTTATCTTAGTATGTGGATGGAGACAGAATTCAATCTGGCTCGCAACCCAGCTGCTCGGCTCGGCTCGGCTCCGGCTCCGGCTCATATGGTTTGCCCATTTATTTTAACATACCCATTCTATTCATTTATTCTCTTCTATACACTCATCAATTTCTGCTTTCTAAGTCCATTTTTTAGATTTTGGGGGGCGGGACCACCCCCTTGGGCATAGCGGCTTGACTGTGGAAGGCAACGATGTTGCACATATAAAGAACGCAATGCAAGTTTTGAAGAGGAAGACAATGTATTACACCTCTTTGCTCAGGGTATGAACATTTGTGGTTATTTGGAATACCAAATAAATGACCCACGGCTGGGGCCATGGGGACTAATGGTGTTTGGGAAATAACTACGGGGATCTCATATTTGAGACATTCTACCCCTGTTTGGACACCCGTCATGTAGGTTTTTGACGAAGGGTAAGCCCTCTACGAAAAACGCATGTTGGTGCGTTTTAAACTTAAACGGCTGAACGCCGCGCTTCGTAATAGCGGCAATCGCTTCGGCCATACTCATAAGATACTATGCAACACGAGCTCGCTTCATAGGCTCCAGAACAAAAATGTTGCACAGTAGTGCATAGAAAAGGGGGGGTAGGTAATATTAATGCTAAACATGCTAGGAGTGAATCGATTCCGTTGTAACCCGACGGAATCGATTCAGCAGTGTCGATTTTGTACTAATCGATACCAGTATTGGGTATATTCCGTAGAAGAAGAAGGAACCAACCTAGCACATTCTAATATACAATCGAATACTCATACATTATAAACATAGGGAATAGAACCAATATTTGGTGTATATACTAACGACGTAGGATTGGCATGTTAGAAAATGTAGAAAAAAGGGGGGACGGTCCATAACTCTAGGAGGAAGGGGTATCCTGAGGCACATTCTATAATAACACTCATACGAATACGATTAACTCCATACCCTCTACTAACATCGGGTAGGACACATTAATTTAGTGTAGTCTCTACGACGTGCGTATATGTGTTCATTGACTGAAATTCTAAAAATGTGGAGGGCGGGGCGTAATTATTTCAAGGTAACCAGTATTATTTGTTGTTTGCACTTCTAATACAACACTAATGATTTCCCGTACGCTTAAATAATAGGGCTAGACAATAATGGATGGGAATGTAGTGGGCTATATATAGGTCCCTGTTGCATGTTACAGCTAGCAATCAGTGTACTTTTTCCGTTGTTTGCGGTTGGGTTTCTAGATATCACGTCAAATCTGTTGGATATCTGTCGTATCAATACTTCGGTTTCAATTCGGATGTAATACACAACTTGATACAGCAAGATAAAATAAAGAGCAAACTGATAGAGTTATCTGGTTCAAAATCCTGTGGAGTGTTACATTACCGAGTGTAGTTCACTGGGATGGGAAACTGTTACCCAATTTAACCGGGGAACTGATAATGGGAGTAATACTTAACCGATATTCGGTGATGTCAAAGTAGTTATTAACACAACGTCTTTAATTATATCATCAGTCTAACGGAGATTTCTGCGCAGAGATTCAGGTAGCAACTGCAGTTTATCAATCACTTTTAGAATGGGGTATTTCAGATAAAATAAAGATCCTTTGTTGCAATACTACTCCTTCGAACTTAGGTAGAGTAAATGGTGCCAGCGTTTTATTAGAACAAATGTTAGAAACAGATTTATTATATTTGTCATGCAGGCACCACATTTATGAATTAATTTTAAGGAGTGCTTTTGATCAATGATGCATTCTTCTAGTTACCCTGATACTCAGTTCTTTAAGCACTTTAATGAATCTTGGTATAAGATCAACCAAATAAATCTTAAATCTGAAATGAAGTCAAACACATTAATGAGACTGATTTTCCGAAGTCAAACACATTAATGAAATTTTGAGGCCCGAAGCTTGCGATATTCTTCACTTAATAGATCAGGTAGATGAAAACCAATTGACTCGCGATTATAAAGAGCTATTAGTTCTTGCCCAACTATTCCTTGGAAGAAGAGGTCCTGAACTTATGGTTAGAGCGCCTAAAGCATCCCATCATGCAGGATTAATGACAAAGAAAAGATATTTTAAGATATTTAAAGATGTTTAAAGATATTTTTATTCAGAGATGAATTTACGTTAACGGTCATGGAAAGAGAGAAATAGCGTTTCTGAGTTATGTTTGTTTATAGTGAAACTTTATATTAAAGCCTGGCTTACAACACCCTATGAACCTAAAGCTCCAAATCACGATCCTTTGCTCGTTAAAAAGCTATTTCTTTACAAAAAATAAATCGTGAAATATCTGAGACCGCACTTTCCAAAATTAAGAACCATATGTGGTATCTAAATCAAAAAATTTCTGCTTTAATTTTCTTCGACAATGAAATATCAGTTATTGAAAAAAAACACATGGTGCACGCTTTAAATAACGAAGGGAATTTGGCAGAAGCAAATTGGAAACTAAGCAATAAAGGAATTTGCGTTATTGCAAACATGAAAATGCGTGACTTTATTTCACGACAAGCAATTAGATTTTTTAGCGATTCCACCTGACTTCGGGTTTTCTTAAAAATGACAAACAAACATGGGAAACAAATAAACAATAAAAGCAATGTTTTCAATTTACAAATCAATTAAAAGTTGTAAACGATACCCCCGAAAGAGGAATTAAATTAACGCAAGAATATAATACTAAATTAATCAAAAATGAGGAACAAAGAAACTACATTCTTACAGATGTCAGTGCGTACCTTAATTAAACATTTCCAAAATATTAATAAAGGAACTATAGCTACAGATAGATCTCTTTAATTAATTACATATAATCAAAAGATAAACAAATAATATGAAAATCCATATAATGTCAAGTTCAAATATTTTTGTGGCAAATAAATAAAATTTTCCATTCTGAATGATTTTTCTATTTTCTAAACCAAATTTAATAATATTTGAAATACACATTTCAATTAATTAAATATAATCAAGAGATAAACAAATAATATGAAATTCCATGATAATGTCAAGTCCACATTTAATTTGTTGCAAATAAATCTGATTTTCCATTCTGGATGTTTTTTTTTTTATTTTGAACCCACGTGATACAATACTTAACCTTAAACAAATTAAATAATATTTAAAATACCGTGTTTTCCCTTCAATAGGATCTATTTTTATGGGTGAGACCAAAGAAATTTTAAATCCTTAAATATTTGGCAACCCTAATATATATATATATATATATATATATATAATATATTACTATATAATATATATATATTATATTTTATATATATATATGATATATATATATATATATATATTATATATACTATATTATATAGTATTAAACTATATAATATAATCATATTAATTATATATAATACTACTATATATAAATATATATATATTATATAATATATATATTATATATATATATATATAATATATATATTATATTATATATATATAAATATATATATATATATAAATATTTATATATATATATTATATATATATATATATATAAAAATAATATTTTACATGTACTCCATGATGAAATAAAATTTACTTTCCAGCAGTAGACAACTAGCATATTTGAACTTCGTTTAATAGTGTTGATATTTCCTAGTGAAATGCTCGTCATCCACAGCCCCAAGGTTTGTAAGGGAAATATCAAAATGCGATTATAGGAAATAAATTTTATAATGGTTATTACACTTAAATTCTCTGTAGTTTTGAAAGAGCTCTCTTACAAGTTCTCTGCAGCTATAAGTCTTATGGTTTCCCAGGAAATTATTCATTACATTTATAAATGATTTCGAAATTAGGATGGGTACTTATTTCCAGAATGAAGTAGGATTACTTTCAAACTAAGTTTGAGGAGTCTTATGAAAAGAAACCATTGTTCAAGATCGTGCGTATATCTCAGAACTTTCAATAAAGAGCACATTATAATGTAATTTTGATTTCAGTAATTCTGCTTGATATTTTTGTTAAATTTAGATCACAAGCGAGACCATTTAATTCAAACTGATTAACTAAATGATGCTCAGTATATTTTCTAACAAAAGTTTTTTTTTTTTTTATCGCATGATAAGTCTGCGCAAGATCTAACAATCACAGCACAAAATCCTTTTTTAAACATAGCATGCAGAGAAATACAACAATATATAATTCAA
The DNA here is from genome assembly GCA_015478945.1 of Trachelipus rathkii. Lineage (NCBI taxonomy): Eukaryota > Metazoa > Arthropoda > Malacostraca > Isopoda > Trachelipodidae > Trachelipus > Trachelipus rathkii. Next base: position 46,147 of record JABUQX010010203.1, on the reverse strand, counting down.
CTTTAGCAGTGGGTAACAACAAACCAGGGTTTAGGAGCCGGCAAATTTTCTGCCAACTCAGGCTCCAGCTCCGGCTTCGGCTCCGGCATCGGCTCCACCATATTAAAATTGTTCGGCTTCCACTCCAGCTCTTAGCTATAATTTCATGTTCATTTACACATGATATACTTACTTCTCAAGCTATAAAATTTTTATCTTATAAAAAGATTTATTGTTAGTGACCCCTATATTTTCACTTGCATTTTAAAACTTAGATGATATTTTATAGCAAATGAAAAATAAAATAAAATAAATTATAATAATTTACTTTCTTTATAACTTTTAAAATAATTCATCTTTGAGCTATATGAACATATGAAATATAATTTTATACTAAACTGTGGATTCTGCTTTAAGCAAATCATCCTTTAACGACGCTCTCTATAAATTCGATTTTATTATTTTCAAACTCGAAAATAACGTTCAACACTCACTTGAGTGGAAAGCATAACTATAACTGTGTAAGCAGCATCTTTCAAAATTTTATGATCATAGGAATTGCCTCTGTAACTGTTAAAATTGATTTCTGGTTCATTTTTGTTATGACATCTAATGCCTTAAATAATTCTACTTTGTATTTTTCCAGAGGATTTTTGTGTTGAGGGCCCTTTAGTTGACTGATTGTTATTTTTCAATTGTTTTTTTGCAGGTTCCATCTTCACCTGGCAAGATATCACATGAAGAAATCATTAAACTGATGAATCAATTATCTGATTTCGACCCATATTCCCGTTCGATTCTGCTATTCATTTTGTCCTGGTTCACAAAGAGCACTCATAGTTTTCAATATCAGGTCTTCCCTTCTGATAAAGGTTCGGAATTATGAATCCATATAGATGGCGAAAAATTGTTTTGTTTTTAGTTAACATTCTTTCCTTTTATTCCCTTCTTTCGCGGAATTTTTATGTCATTTGCTAAAACCTCTCTCCTTTATTCCTAATACATTAAATACTGTATATACTTCCATCCTTTATAAAATTTTCCAGGAGTCAAATCCTCTGCTTGAATTTTCTTTTTTGTAAGATGAGGATATTTAAAACTTCCATTAATTTTTATGGCACGTGCTACTTTTTTTGTTTTTCTCGCCTTGTTTATGAGATTTGCTGCAAGAGTTTTGTAAAGTGTTAAAACTCTTAAGTGCAAGGTCCAATTTTGGCTTCGGGCTGAGCCCCATTTAGGTACTACAAAGATATGGACATAAAATTCTTAATTTTCAGCCAATGTTTACAAAAAAAAAAAAAAAAAGAAAAAAGAGCAAACTATATCTTTTTCTGACCAATGCAACTGGTTTTTCGAGTCTTTTATGTGTCCGTACTCATTTCTTTTATGATTTTCATTTTTGAAAACCAATGTTTTTTGAAATCTCCATTCAAATTCTACAATTTTTTCGAAATTACTTCAAACTTGAACTATACATAGATGGGTCCATTATCCACAAAATGTACAAATTAGAAGTTTAATTTTTGACCCCAGATCTCAGCAATGGTCGAATTTGAAACCCTACGTTTTTTGGATTTGAAAATGAAAAATTGCGATAATTTTTTTTATGGTAATGCGATCAGAATGAAATTTTCAGTGATTATATAGTCGGAGGAGATACACATTTTTTATTTAGATCATCTTTTGGTTTCAGATTTGCTTTTGGAATTTAAAAAAAAAAAAAAAAATATTGAAATTTTATTTTTTTTTTTTTTTTTTTTTTTTTTTAGTATACAAAAAAATTATGTCAAAATGATGAATCTCGCCCGACTATATATATATATATATATTATTATTATATATATATATATATATATATATATTATATATATATATATATATATATATATATATATAAAAATAAATTATTATATTATATATTATTAATATATTATATATATATATATATATATATATATATATATATATATATATATATATATATATATATATATATATATATATATATATATATATATATATATATATATATATATTTTTTAAATATATTATTTTTATTATAAATATAATTTTAATTATTTATTTTTATACATATATAAAAATATATATATATATATATATAAATTGTTATATATAGTTATTCTTATTATTATTATATATATATGTTTATATGTCGTTTTTATATATATATGTTATTATTATATATAGCATAGTTGAAGTGAAGAAGAAAATTTAAATAATTATGTAATATTTTTAAAAATGTTATTATATTAAATATTTTGTGTTATTATATATATATATATATATATATATATATATATAATTGAATCCATATTGTGCATATATTTTTTAAAAAATTTTAAAAATTTTCTAAATAAGTAATTCTTTCATTTTTAAATTTTTCTTTTAGAATTTAAAATTGTCGTAAATATATCAGTAACTATTTTATTATTAATATAAAGAATAATTCAAGAAATAATTTTAAGTTTTATAAATAATATCTTAATTTTTTTTTATTTATTGTGATGTCGGTAGGTGCAAAATTTTTTGTTTAGTATACTTTAAACTGAGACTTGGTAATACTTTAATAAAACATAGATACCAAGACCTAAATTTAAATACCCAAGTTTCCTCTATCTGCCTAGTTATACTATTGATATTCTAATCAACACGTGTTCCCATATTATATATATATATATATATATATATATATATATATATATATATATATATATATGTTATATATATATATATATATATATATATATATATATATATATATATATATATATATATATATATATATATATAGCCAGCCTCCCGAAAGCATCATGCATGTAACTAAAAAATTATAACAGCTACAGGAAAAAAAATAACATTTTTGATTTTAGCAAGCAATTTCATCGATGAAACTTAAAAAAATTATTTTATTCTAATATTTATTAATAACACCTTAAATATTATTATAATTTTAGAACTCGCAAGTGCACGCCGCTGTGATTGACCTTGAATCCTGCGTTAGTTGACGAGAGCAAAAGTTGCCAAATGCCATTTTTTTTACGCTTTGGAGAAGATGTTATTTTTTCTTTTTATATCCTTTTTAGGGGGTTCGAGCCGACGGAGGGACAGAGGAGTCCCCCCCGTCGTCCCCGGTAGGCCGAGAAACCCCGACTCTTGCCATCGTTCTTGTTTACCCGTGGGATTTGCTTTAGTTAAAAAAGAAAAAAATTCAACATTTGGCACCTTTGCCTGCTCACTTGGAGTACGCGATTTCTTCGAATTCTCAGAAAACGGTAATATCATACAAGATTTCCAACATTTTTAACTATTTTAAATTTGTCAAAAGCGTTATTTTTATTTATTTATTTTTTAAATTTCATGGATAAAAATGTCTCCTGATTAGGGTTGGCCGACGCACCGGGTGCGGTGCGGTGCGGTGCGGTGCGTGGTGCGCTCATTTTGGTGCGGTGCGGTGCGGTGCGCATCACAATTTCATCGACCTGTGCGGTGCGTGCAGCCAAAAATAAAAAGTGGTGCGGTGCGGCAACAGAAAATTAACGGTGCGGTGGTGCGGTGTGCGGTGCCTGGTGCGGTCCTTGATCGCACCGCACCGCACCAGCTTCCCAAAAATTTTAAAAAGAAAAAAAAAAGAAAATGAAAATATAATATATATATATATGTATATATATATATTATATATATATATATATATATATATATATATATATATATATATATATATATATATATATATATATATATATATATATATATATAGCGAATAAGAGTAGGAATGGCAGGTTTACAAAGTTATTTTTTGGAGCAAGAAAATTAACGTTAAGATCACGAACGTTTAGTACAAACAGGCTTTTCACGTCTGATATTTTTATTCCAAGGTTTATCAAAATTAACGAGTGATAGGTAAACAAATAGTTTTCCATTTACGATGTTCATTGTCCCATCATTAATGGTACAACAACTTTACTCTGGATGAAGGTCCTAGGGTAGTGTTCTAAGTGTATTACTATTTACTCTCGGATTTAATGGCATAGTTATTTCTATCCCAGCGACGGTCAATTTTCTCTCTATGTTGATGACCTTGAGCTATATTTAGCTTGTTAGCTGCCTTTCTCTAACGAAAAACTTCAATTAGTTATTGGAGAATATTTCACAATGGGGTAACTCCCATGACTTCCATTTCTACCACCAAAACCTCAGCAGTGCTTTTTAAGATAAGGGAATCGAAGAACCTGCCATCTTCTTCCATCAAACTTAACCTTATATGGTTTGCCCATTCCTGTAACTTCAATAAGTCAAATACTTCTAGAACACTCATTCTAGATGGCCACTTAACATGCGCACCGCATATTAAACTCCTGCGAATGACTTGTCATCTCGCCTCAAAATCTTGAGTTGCTCACCGCATGTTCCTTTTACCTCTCTATATCGCCCTAGTCCGTTCGAAGCTGGACTATGGATGTGTAGTATATGGTCAGACCTCCCCAACTCTACTACACTTGTTAGATCCCATCCAAAACGAGGCGATTCGTATCTCCACTGGAACCTTCCGTTCGTCCCCCAGGGTGAGCCTTGAAGATGAATCCAATGTGATGCCACTCTCTCTTCGAAGGAATACATCATGTGCAGAAGTTATCTTTGCTTTCAAACCCCAATACTGTCTGCTCTGATACCGATTCTGCAGGAGATACCTCAGAATCCTAATTTCTGGTGATTTGCAAACACAGTTCATAACATCCTTAATTTCCTTAGCACCCCTTTGCAAAGGTGCTGCTTTTCTCTACGAGACAGTTTTTACCTTTGCTATTCCCCGCTCCCACCATTTGCTTGGCCCTGACCTCTCTCTCCAAATCTAGCCACCCTGCTGTCTTTTTTTTTTTTTTTTTTTTTTACAGTTGTTACCATCACTCACGGGCAGAGCCCTATTCAAGGAGGGGGTGTTGCACACCTCAGATATTCATCAACTAACTAAAACTACGCAGATGAGCACAGACGCAGGCTGCTTTAAAGTGAGAGAGATTAAATTCAGCAGGAAACACAGAAGATGGGAGAGAATTCCACAGAACAGAGGTGGCAGGAAAGAAGGAAGCACCGCAGCGAACTAGCCTGGAGTTACCAATATCAACACAAAACTCATGCGCTGACACAGCACCCCTTGTGCTACGAGGGCGTCGTAAAGGTGGTGGTACACGAGTGATAAGTTCCGAGCACCTGCCGCTGCGGTACCTATAGAAAAGAGATAAAGCACCAACATCGCGCCGTAAAGATAGAGGGTCAAGTGAACTGGAAAGTGCAGAACAGTTTATAAGCCTTTTATCCTTTGACTCGACCCTATCCAAAAGCCGGGTGAAACCAGAGCCCCCCCCCCAGATATGAGAGCAGTACTCCACACAAGGGCGGATGAGGCCCTTGTATAGCTGGAGCAACTGAGAAGAGGAAAAAAAGTCTCGCAGCCTAAACAGAACTCCCAGTTTCTTTGAGGCCGCCCTAGCAAACGTTGTGATGTGAGGTTTCCAAGACATTTTTTTGTTTATGTTAAGACCAAGGATGTTTATATTGTCAACAGGAGAGACGAGAGAACCGTCGAAAGAGATAGAAAAGTTAGAAGGTGTCTTAGAGAGGAGATTTAGAAGTTGGGTTTTAAGTGAATATGAATTCTGATAAATTTGAGACGACCTCTACCTCAGGAAATTTCTATCCAGATGCGAGAATAATAGAAATCGAAAAAGATTAACCACCAATATACCCTAGGAGTAAAAGAGGGAGCAGAATTGAAATTAGTTGAAGAATGAAGGGTCGAGTCATCGGCTACGAGTGGATAGAGTTAGAGGAGAAGAAGAACAGTAACGAAGAGTATAATATAAGTAGGAGATAAGACAGAACCTGAGGAACACTACTATTGATAGAAAAGAAGTCGCCCCATCAACAAATTGCCGATATTGAGCGATTTGAAAGAAAACTAGACATAAGTAAGCAAAGAGAAGGAGGAAACCCAAAGGAGGGGAGCTTGGAGAGCAGCGACGCGTGCCATACCCGGTCAAATGCCTTGGATATGTCAAGCGCCACCACGCAAGTCTCCCATAGTTCCTGAGGGCGGAAACCATAAATCAGTTAGATAGGTATATCGCCAGTAGCCCTCGAACATCGAAAATTATACTGATAATTATAAAGAAATAGAATGAGATTCCAGATGATTTACTAAAAATGAGTTGAGAAGGGTTTCAAAGATCTTAGATAGAATACAAGATCTTAGATAGAATACAAGTGAGAGCTATACTGCGATAGTTAGAAGGATCAGAGCGGCTTCCTTTTTCGGAATAGGCTGGACATGTGTGTCGAGCTTCCAACACCGAGGGAAAGTAGATAGTATTGAGACATGAGAATATAGTTGAACGAGGGGCGGATCAGACAAAGCACACTCCCTCAAAACTGGGAGGAATGCCATCCGGGCCACCCGCCTTCCTAACGTTCATAGATTTCAGGAGCCCATGCACCCGATCAAATGTAATCACAGGCAAAGGCATAGGACACCTGAGAGGAGAAGGAGGAGGAGGAGGAATGCCAGAATCGTCCAGGGTTGAGTTAGAGGAAAATAGGAGGCCGAAGAGATTGGCCTTTTCAGTTGGAGAATTAGCAACAGAACCATCAGATCGAATAAGAGGAGGAAAGACAGATTTACAGAAGTTGTTAGAGATGTTTTTGGCAAGAGGCCAGAAAGATTTATCAGTAGGAGAACCAAACCAAGGAGGTTAGCGCACTTTCGTTTGATAAAAGCCCGCTTTGCTCGACGAAGAGTATCCCTGCAACGATTTCTAGCTGAATGAAAATTAGCAAGTGATAGAAGAACGAGAATTTTTCCACCCCCGATACGCACTGTCTCTAGCCTGAATTGCCAGAGATCAAGCACGATCGAACCATGGATTATGAGGAAGATGAAGAATGAATGAACCCTGCTCATCTATCAACAGATTACAGCTCACCTTATCGACAGAGCAGTTGCCAACAGAGTCAAAGCAGTCACTTTAATTATAGTTAGCGTAGAAAGCAACGCAAGGCCCCCCAATCGGCCCGATCAAAGTGCCAGAAAAACCATAGGGCAGGATGGAGCTGTTATAGAGAAAGTATTAAAATTGAGAGATATAAGGTTGTGGTCAGATTTACCGTTAGGAGCGAAAGTGATGTATTTAAAGAGAAAATGACTAGTGGTGAAACATAGGTCAAGTGTGTTCAAGAATTGGTTGGGACGATCCGGAATGTGTGTGGGTTCTTTAATTAGTTGCTCCAGATCGTTAAGAATGCTGAATGATTCGGCCTCCTCTCCACCTAAATCAGTATGAGGGGATCCTAACCATTCAGTGTTGTGTCCATTGAAATCCTCTAATAAGAGGACCTCAATATTTGGATGAGAAGATATAGCAGTCTCGTGAGAAGTAGTTAGATATTCAAAAAAGGCGTGAAAATCTGTTCTGTTAGGAGAACAGTAGCAGAAGCACAAGATTATTGTAGTAGAAGGAAGAAAGTAGTAGAAGTCTTGTTAAAGGCTTCATTCCTGTCTCACTTCGTAGTTCACAGTGAATTTACTCTAGTGTTTACTGACGGCTCTTAAACAGGGGACAGTATGAGCCCGTCTGAACGCAAACTCTCTCATATCCTCATCCCTCATTCTTCAATTTTTATGGCAGAATTAATGGCTATAATGGTTTCCCTTTCTCGAATTCTATTCCTTAACCAAGACCACTCTTATGTCATTTATTCAGATTCGCTCAGCGTGCTCCAAGAGCTTCAAACTCCTTATTCTAAAAACACAATGATATCCGCTGCACAACAATTTTTCTTCGGCTGCTCCACTCCCGCAAAAAACAAATCCTTCTATATTGGACCCATTCTCATGTAGGGGTATCTAGCAATGAAATCGCTGATGGAGAGGCCAAAATGGTCTCTTCTTCCTTTAGGAGCTGTTCCAGGTACCTCCTGGATGCCATTCGACAAGGCCACCTCCCATCAACTGAATGCTATCCTGCTCTCCGACAAGGCTTTATAAAGGAAATATAAAGCCGAGCATTGGTGAGTTGTCTTCCTCTCACCGACGAAAGCGCTTACACGAGGTGATACTTGCACGCCTCCATATTGGCCACACCAATATCACTCACAGTCACTATATGTCACAAGACCCTCCCATCTGCAAATTTTGCGGTCGTCATAGCTCGCAATTTGTTCGTTATATCTTCATTGATTGTTCCCAACTGAACCCCATTGGCCGTCGTCATTTTCCTACTTTATGATCCATAACACCTTCTAAAAGATTATCCCATATCTTATCTGAATCTTCCCACTTTAGCAATAACTCTATTTTCTTGTATCTCCAAGAAGTGAATATTCTTTACAACATATGATTTTCTTATGTAATATAAGACTATTTATAATGTAAGGATATAATTTAATTTAGTTTTTATTTATTTTTGACTGAATATTCATTTCGCCATTCATAGTTTTCTTGACATTTAAAATATGTATGTGCCAGGACCCACCCATGGAGTTGATTATTTAACCTAGTGTGGCCGCTTCTTTGTGAACCGTGGTAGGTCCTGTACATTGACTAAAAAAATGGTACAATAACAAATGTAACCGAACCATAAATTTAGAGGAAAGATCTCAATATCATCTCTCTCATCACTTTTATTCCTTGACTGTCATTGTCTGAGGATATTAATACTCTCTTCAGAGTTATTACGAGAGGATGACAAAAAGTGCTTGCCGATTATCATAATGATATCTTTAAATGATTGGAGTACAATGATACAATTGGTTAGATTAGAATTGTCTTGAGATGGGAAGACATTTATTTTATCATCAGAGCGGCCGTACTGGCAGAGAGATTCATTAAATTCTTGAAACCTTAACATAAATTCAGAGTAACATCATGTATTACTGAAAGTTAGCGAACTTTAATTCTGGACTGTATTTTATTTAGTTCTTACTACTGAGCCGTGGTCGAATGATTAAAGTTTGCCGCAATTGACCTATATTTTGAGAGAACTTCGCTGACTCTTGTTTGAGATGTCACAACATTTCTAATGTTGATGAGCGACGGAGTTGGTGTTGATCACTCAAGAAAGAAACAGAATTTTCTCTATATTGGCACCAGCCTCTCCCATGACACAGTGAACATCATCTGGAGATAGGTTCCATTTCGCCAACATTCCATTAAATACGTCACTCAGATATTCACCTGTATGACGTTCAGTGAGAGGTTCAGAGCACGACACAAAATTTGACTTCTGAAATAATTGTCAACGGCATGACTACCCAGAGGAAACAAAGAAACTCCTGATTGAGAATCTAACCATTCGTCGGTGGAGAAAGCTAACTTGGATGATTATTTGATAAAGGTTATTAATTCTGAAACTTTAGTTTTGACTCTATCATACATTTTCTTTCAAATAATATCTCTGAAGTATTTCCTTTGAGTAGTGTGTTGAAAGAGACCGACACTTCGTTAGCCGTAAAAAAACAAGAATTTCAACGTGACGAAACAGAAGATCATCCATTACTATAATTTCTGTAAATTTACTATATCCATCCTATATGATTTTTCGTTTCAATGTCCCATATATTCGTATTTTATATTAGTTTTAGAGATCTGCTTCGTTCTTAAAGCTGGAATTGGGATCCTTTACCCTTTTACTCATTTTCCTTTCTACATTTTCCTTGTGTTTGTCGCTTAGATATTTCTTAACCCGGATGTCTTTCATCCTTTCCGAGAATAATTACGATTGCAAAGTGTACGGTTTGCGTTGTCATGGGAAACACTATCGAAGTAATCCCAAACCACATTGGATAAGGATGTCATTGCCGAATTGCTTCAACAGTTGATTTCGAGCGAATATTCTCACAAATACGAGACTATCAATATTAATATTGCTAGATTTCAATTGCGCCACTCAAATTACTGTCACTACCTTCAAACGGCATTAGTCAACTCATTCTAATCAATTTCTCACAAAAGTTGTTAAATTTTCTAACAAGTTCCATCAGAACATTTTCTAATCGCATTCTGAGTTTCCGAGTGCGAATGCAAATGATCTACAGTATTTTTAATATTTGCAAATGCAAATTCAATGCAAATATTTAAAACATGAAGAATATGTTATATATATATATATAGCAGTTATATATATGTTGTTGTTGTTATTATATTATATTATATGTTATATATATATATATATATATATATATATATATATATATATATATGTATATATATATATATATATATATATATATATATATACACAAAGGTGGGCACCATTAATTAGAAAATTAACGCCGTTAATCCTAAATCGTTAACAATAAAATTTAACGACGTTAATCATTAAAGCGTTTATCGGTAAAGAATGTAACGGAAGTTAACGTTAATCGTTAACGTTAGCCGTCTTTAAAATATGTAGGAATAGTAATAATTTTTCATAAATTTTTCACAAATATTCATAAAGATTGCAAGAAATAATAATAATAATAATAATAATAATAATAATAATAATAATAATAATAATAATAATAATAATAATAATAATAATAATAATAATAATAATAATAATAATAATAATAATAATAATAATAATAATAATAATAATAAAATAATAATAATAACAATAATATCCCTAACAATATTAATAATGATATTAAGCTTATCAGAGTTAAATACTTAATAGTATATTATTGTAAAAATAATAGGATATACCAACTTTCAGTTTTAATACAAATATGTATATATTTTTTTATAAATTACAACGCTTATTAGGCCTACTTCTTATATTTTTCACCAGTCACAAAAGAAGTAAGTTCAAGTAACGAACGAAAGAATTTAATGACTCATTGAACGGGCAACAGTCACCATCTTTTTTTCTTCAGTGAACCAATAAGAAATGAGAATACAGCATAAGAAAAACATGTTATACATTACTAGACGTGATAATAACCGTGAAAGAATAAACATATTTTGAGCCATTGAGAGGAGCGTTAGGGAAATTTTGGAAAAAAAAAGTTTTTCTGTTATCGCAATCGAATCTAATACAATTTAAAATCTGATAACAAAATGTTTTACAAATTCGTAAATTAAGGTAACGGTTAACGGATGTAGGGAAAATTTTTAACTCGTTAACGTTAATTCACAAATGTAACTCGTTAATAGTTCGTTACTTGTTTACGAAATTAACGAAAGCGTTAAAAGTTCATTAACGTTAATTAACGGATTAACGCTTTTTAACGCGTTAATGCCCACCTTATATATATATATATATAAAGAGGCATATATTATATATATTACATATATATATTATATATATATATATATATATATATATATATATATATATATATATATATATATATATATGTGTGTGTGTGTGTGTGTGTGTGTGTGTGTGTTTGTGTGTGTATTATTCTTTAAACCTTTCCTCAAGAAAAAAGCAGTCGCTGGAATTGTATAGTTACAACAATTTTAGCTTTTCTTGTGATTTACAAAATTAAAGATATCGTACGGTGTTAATACTGCATGCAAAAATGTTTATAAGGTATTTTGGAAAATAAGCAACGGGAGTGTGTTTCAGACTTTACCAGTTGAGTACATGTATGATTGAGCATAGCTGTTTAGTCTGAGGTCAGAGAGTGCATAGAGAAAATGAGACTGTGTAGATAATTGTGTCACAAGAACCCTTCTCAATGGAGGAGATACGTGATTGAAGAGTTCAGAAGAGCAGTGTCCGCTATAATAGCGATGAAATAAAGAGCGACGCAACAATTCAATTGATAAGACGAAAACTCTAGATTCAACCATTTGAAGAGGAGGAGTGTGAGTGGAATCACTCCAGATGCGTGAGGCATACTCTGTGCAGGAGCGAACGACACCCCTATAAAGATCAAACAACCGAGGTAGTGTGAAGAATCTGAATGCGCCTCAGAACAAACACCCAACCCGTTAGAAGCTTGTTTAAAAAGAGAAGCAATAGGAACCTTCCAATTAAGTTCACGAGAAAAATAAACACCAAAAATATTAAGGACAGACGAAGGTTTGAGTTATGTGTTTTCAAAGAAGATGTTATAGCTGTGTGAAAGATTATGTGGAGTGAAAAGATGGAGGAACTGAGTTTTTGAGTAATTGAAAACAGCCTTGATCTCAATGCCCCAAAGAAATTCGAGAAAGATCAGATGCTAGTTGATCCGAGGGTGTCCTCCTAGCGTGAGCTAATTGTTGTTGAAAAGGACGTCTATCAAAATGACGAGAGTAATGAAGGGTGAAGTCGTCGGCATATTAGTGGATATGTGATGAAGTAATAGAGATAGGTCTTTTATGAAAAGTAGAAAGAGTTAGGGATAAAACAGAACTATGAGTTGCATCACTATTTATAGATTTGTGTAGGATGAGCGCAGAACACCAAAATACCGAAGGAAAGAGGATCAAGAAACAGAAAGACTAGAAAGATGATCGCTAGTAGAACGCTTCTTACGAAAGCCGTACTGGCAATCAGAGATAAGATTAGAAGAATTGAGATGTCTTCAAATCTTCTTGCTAGGATAGATTCGAAAACTATATATATATAAAGAACAGAAGCTAGAGAGATTTGACGATGGTTGGAGGGTTGAGATTTGTTCCTTCTTTTTGTACAGGAGCACCTTTCCAGCAAGAAGGGAAGGCAAAGGCAGAGACGGAATAATTTAACAAGACAGAATGTAAGGCACAAGTTTAGAGAACTATAGGAGGAATACCATCAGAACCGTAAGCCTTCTTATTGTTAAGCTCTGAAAAGCAGAAATAACACCTTTTGAAGAAATTACAATATTGGCATAAATATGTTGGAGGGAGGTGGAGAAGAAGGAATAACACTGGAATCGTCTAAGGTTGAAATAGAAGCAAAGGTTTGAGCAAAGAGTTCAACTTTAATTGAAGATAAACGGCAGTTATGTTGACGGAAAATAATAAAGAAAGGGAAGAGGATGAAGCAAAGCTAAGAATTAACATTTTTTTGAAAAAGGTCAGAAAGGACATGAGGAAAAGGAACCAGTAAGATTGTTACATTTTCTACTGAGAAAAGAATTTTTTTAGTGTTATGGAGAATATGTTTTTTCACGATTTGGGGATGAAATATGTTGCAATGGTTTCTGGAATTTAAAAATGACAGTAATTCCTAAAGGCAGCGTCCATGTGGCTAGTAGCACGAGCACAAGCATAGTTAAACCAAGGTTATCTAGGTTTAGTTGAAGGTAAAGATCATGAGGTGCACCCCTCCATGCCAGAGATGAGGTTTAGAGGAGGAGAGGTGATGTTCAAGAAAATGAAAATTAGATTTTAAACCGAGAAGGTTGCAGAAATTTATGAAGAAAGGAGACCGTACATCAAAACAGGCCGGCAATTCAGTGACGGCACCAACTCCATCACAGGAGGACGTCAATGACCTTTAATGGTGATGAGAGTAAGGCTTCTCCGACTAATCGCGTGAATGCTATTTTATACCTTTTTCTTCCTTTTAAGAGGTAAGTGTTGTCTGTAATTGTATTTCATTGTGTGTGATAAGGGAGAGCTTGCTCCAATGTAAGAAAAATGTGGATATGAGCGCAAAAGGGAAGAACAATTGGGCACTGGAGTGCCATGGG
>JABUQX010010203.1:20000-22500 GCA_015478945.1 Trachelipus rathkii | reverse complement strand
GCTATCGTTTCTTGAAAAGCGCAGCATAAAAAATTGTAAATGTTTAAGAGCAATGGAATAAGCCAAACCTTTAATTGTGTTTTCAAGTGAGTAAGATTTAGTGTTGCAATTAGCTTTGCATTTACTTTCGTTTTATTCGATGTAAATATAGAATGCGTACGCATATATATTAGTGTGTGTATTTATAAATTCATTTTTCATATTTATATAATGACAATGACTCTTAGTTACTTCAATCATCCAAACTCTTTTTTGCTTTGTCTGTTAAAATCTTAAAATTATATTTAAAAAAAATTGAAATGAACTGCATATAAAATTGGTGACCAGTAAAACTGGTGGGTTCCTCATATCTCATGTACTTCATGTGTTACCCTGTTAACTGGCTGACTGAATGGATCTCGTCAAATGCTATTTGCAATTAAAATTGTTTGGGGAGAAACAAAAATTCGCTCCATGGACTTTTATTTGTGCATGACAAAAATATCAAAAATGACAGCAAAGATTTGACGAAGCATTAAATACTCAGATATTCCTTTTGCAATAAGGCCAATATCCCACAGTTCAGAGCTACCAATTCCAGTACCACCATAAATGTCGATTTTAGGCGAAGATGAAGGTGCTATTAACTAATGCCGAACCTTGAGGAGATGTAATCAGGTGATGATGAATAAAAAGACACCTTGATTTCTTTTGATAATTACATATACTAAACCAGAATTATTCAGTCAAAATTAAATGATCTTGTTGGGGAACTAAATAAAAAAAAAAAATCAAACAATTGGCATCATCTGGAATAAAAGGATGGAATCTTATCTGCAAATTTTTGTGTGGCCTCTGCAAGAATGTATACGTTCTTAGCACACTCTTAACCAGAGTTGGGGAACATAAAAGAATTTTGGGTCTAGTCGAAAAGAGTGAATCTCTTTATCCCTGCCGGCTTCTTCTCCAGGCATTTGAGAGTACTGTTACACCCATGGTACCCTAGTATATATATATAAATTATATATATATATATATATATATATTATATATTATATATATATATACTTATTATATATATATATATAATATTTATTGTACCTTCTACTTTTAATCATATATATACATATATAATACTATATTATATATTATATATTATATATATATATATATATATAATATATATTATTTACTCTTATACTATACTATATATATATATATTAATAATTAATCGTATCATATCCTATGTTTATAGGTGGTGTTGGTTTATTACTATTCTCAAATATATATATATATATAGGCCCTGTTATGTTTTTAAGACTCCCGTCAGTTTTTGATTTTTTTTTGTTTTTTTTCTACTATTCGCTTAGTATACTTACTAACAATGAATTTCATTGGTGATGGACATGATTCAAAAAGTCGAAATATTTTAAATAGTGAGTTAATAATGGTATTAAAATAATTCAAATTTAAAAAAAATAAATATCTTCAAAATGAATCGACACTTACAGAAAACCAATTACATATTTGAATCATATAAAGCTTATTACAAAATGTAAAAAGCCAAAAAAAAAAAAAAAATCTTTTTCATAAATCGAAATATCTCGAAAAAGTAGCGAACAACTCACCAGAAAAACCATTACCTATATTGGAATCAGCGTGTAAGCTCTTTACAAAATTAAAGAAAATAATAATAAATATAATTAAAAAAATAAAATTAGGTGAGGGCTCGGAGAGCTGGGGTACGGGGCGGGGGACGTCTTTTCCATACCCCGTAGGGAGGGGCGGAGGAACCCCCGCGACAGCCCCCAAATACCAAAGAGCGGGGGTTCGGAGACCCTCCCCGGAGAGGGAAATAGTCTACTGTCGTCTCCCCTTGACACAGGCACGAGAGACCACACTCTGCACTATTGCGGTTTACCTTGGGATATTCTTAGTTATAGAAAAAAATAATAAATATTTTAAAACTGACGGAGTCGTAAAACAGTACTGGTCCTATATATATTTGAATCATGTCCGTTACCACTCTTAAATTGATTGTTAGGGTCATATACTAGAAATATATAAAAAAAAAAAAAAAAAAAAAATCAAAAACTGACGAGTCGTAAACATAACAGGTTCCGTGATATCTCATATATCATATATATACTTATATATATTATACACTGCAGAAAGCACATCTGACTACTATTCTTTGCTATTTTGCCTTTTTAGCCAATAAAACTCTTCGCTTCGCACTCTAATTCAATTAAAATAAATGGTATAGATATGACTCGAAATTATTATGAACATAAACTCCAGTCCCCCCACCCTACGGAGTTATTTTTCAAATTTATTATAATTATAATTAATTAATTATTATTATTATTATTATATTATTATTATATTATTATTATTTATTATATTTTATATTATTATTATTAATTATTATATTATTATTATTTTATTATTATTATCATTAATTATTATTATTTATAATATATTATATTATATTATATATATATTTATATATAATATATTA
>JABUQX010010203.1:0-5000 GCA_015478945.1 Trachelipus rathkii | reverse complement strand
TATAAATATATTATATATATATATATTATATAATATATATATATATATATATATATATATAATATATTATATATATATATTAATATATATATATATTATTTATATATATATATATATGAGAAATGTGCAAATATGTCTTTGGTGATAATTTAAATTGTTTATGAATGCTTAATATAAATATTTTTCCTCAAAAAATTATAGAAACATTATATTAATGATTTAAGTAAATACATAAGGTGAAAAATTTAAATATTGAACTTTAAGATAGAAAAAAACAAGGTTTCTATGGTTTTACTCCTTTAACTATAGTTTTTTGCACCCTGTAAATATATATAGTATATATTATATATATATATATATATATATATATATACTCACTATATTATATATAATATGTTTAAATACATTTATATTGATATGCATTTATATATATAATATATATATACTATATTATATAAAACATATATATTATATATATATATATATATATATAATATAATATATATATATATATATTATATATAGTATATAGTATATATATATATATCTATATTATATATATATATATAATATATATATATATATGTGTGGAGCAAAGTCCAACTCAACATCCTAGTAGTGCACCCTGGGTTCGACTAATGGACCTTTGACTAGGGCGGGATAGGCCTAGCAAGCCACTACCCGAAACGAAATTGCTTGCAGAGCTCAAGGACCAGCCTCGGATGTAGATAGACTATCAAGTAACAGACCTCGGAAACGATTTTGGACCAGAAACTTGAACAATTCATTTAAAATTAGACGCACGACGCTTAATGGTGGAAAGGAGATCTTGGAAATGATGAAGGAGAGGAGGATTGATGAGATGGGAATGGCGGAGATGCTAATGAGAGGAGAAGAGAGAGGAAGAGATATGGGAGGAGGATATGTATTAACATAAAATGAGTAGCGGAAAGGATCAGGGATCACTTAGTGAGCTTCATAGTACAGCAGAAGATGTCACCTTTCATACAGACCATAGAAGTCATACATGAAAGATTGTAAGATGCACTTTTAAAATCAAAGGAAAGAGATACCACTTCTACCAGGTCTATTCACCGCAACAAGAACTTCTAGAAGAGGAAAAGAAGAGGAAGCAAAGAAAGAGGCGGAAGAAATGATGGAAGATGTGAAGGCAGAAAGGAAGAAGATTTTTAGACTGCAGAAAAACGCATAGAGTATTAAAGAGGAAAGTGTGCAACATCAAGGATAAGCAACGAGAAATTTTGGTGAGATCAACCAACATAAACACGTGATGAACGGAAAACTTCAGAGAACTGTTAAATGTGAATTAACAGGCAGAGGAGGAGAAGAAGAGATAGTTGAAGAAGGGGAGGAGGGGAGGAGGGGAGAGGGGAGGAGGGGGAGGAGTGGGAGGAGGGGAAGGAGATCACTATGGAGGAGTTGGAGTGCCTCTGAGAGCAATGGAAAGAACGGTAAGGTACCGGGGAAATGGGATACTCATTACGAACTAATAAGAGGGAGGAGAGAAAATGAAAGAAGTAATTTTGAAATTGTTCAACAGGTGTTGGAATGAGAGAGAAGAACCAGAGGGGTGGGGAAGGTCAATCATAGTTTCAATATATAAGGGAAAAGGAGATACAGGAGACTGTAAAAACTACAGGGGAATATCATTGTTGGACAACTTGCAAAAACTTATGAAAGAATACTAGAGAGAAGGCTGAGAATGGTAGTAGAGCCCAGACTGGGGAAGAGCAGCACGGATATAGAAAGAACAGAAGCACTACGGATCTCTTGTTCGCTTTGAGAATTACGTTAGAAAACGTATGGGAATATAATAAGTGAGCATATATAGTTTTCATAGATCTGAGGAAAGCCTTTCATTCAGTGCCTAGGGGGAGATCTGGAGAGTGCTAGAAAGAGAATATGCAATGGATAAAATATTGAGAGGAGCCCTGGAGAATAGTAAATTTTATGTAAGAACAGAATTTGAGAATAAGGAATGGCTTGAGGTGAGAACGGGAGTTAAACAAGGAGCATGTTGTCACTAATTTTGTTTGTAGCATATCGGGATGTAATGATAAAAAAGGAGAGAAAGGATATAGGAGATTTGGACGGTGATATTCTGGCATACGTGGATGACTTGGCGTGCTGGAGCGAAGAGGGAGATAGGCTGAGAGAGGTGGTGACATGTTTTGCGAATAGGTTTAGAGAGGCCGGTCTGAACATGAACACAGAAAAGACTAAGATCATGGTGGTCAGTAGAGAAGAAGGAGGGGGAGAGCTAAGAGTGGATGTGGAAGGAAATGAGATAAAGATAATGGATAAATGTAAATACTTTGGTGAAGTATTTGGAAGAGAAGTAGGAAATGTACAGGAAATAACATGTAGGATAGCTCAGTATGGGGAGCTGTAAGAGCAGTGTACCCCATACTAATCTTATGAAAGATTAAGTTAGTGGTGGCTTGGATGGAGAGGAAGGTGATATGGAATTAAGTGTGAAGAATTAAGAGTGAGAATGTTTAAGTGAACAAGGTAATAAGTGAGAATAGTCATTTAATTTACATGTGGCTTTTGCTAATATATAATAGTTTGAAATGTAATTCAAGTTTGAAGCTGATACTCAAGATCTATACGCATAATGAAGGGAGCTTTTGTTAGTAAAGTGCAAAAGAAGTATGTGGAATTGTGCAAGTAGTACGCTAACTAATTGTTAACAGGTGAGTGGTGGAACGAACAGGTGATGCAATGGGTTAAAAGTAAAAAAGAAGCGTGGTTGAATGTACTAAAAGCCAATGATGAGGCATCAAAAGAAAGGTGTTTGGAATTATATAAGGAGGAAAAAAGAAAGACTTAAAGATGCCACGTAGGGAGAAAAATGAGATAAATGAAAAGTTTGGAAGGAGGATGAATGGGTGCCTAAAAGGGAATAGGATGCTCTTGTGATAGGAAGGGCGAAAGGTTAAGAAAGGTAATAAGGGAAATCTGCTAAGAATAATGAATAGGGATGATGCTTTTATAACTGATAAAATAGATGTGAGGAAAATGTTGAGGGAACACCTCGAAAATTACATTAACAATGACAGTAATGAAAAAGTGATAGTGAATGTGTGTGGGTCTGATGGTACAAAAAGGAATGGGTGTTTTGGGTATTAGGTAATTATTAAGAAGGAGGTAATGGGTAGAATGAGAAAGTTGAAGAAATCCGCAGGCAAATATGGAATTTTTGGTGAAATGATCAAGAACGGAGGAGAGATGGTTATTGAATGGATTTAGAAATTGTGTAACA
Organism: Trachelipus rathkii; assembly: GCA_015478945.1. Classification (NCBI taxonomy): domain Eukaryota; kingdom Metazoa; phylum Arthropoda; class Malacostraca; order Isopoda; family Trachelipodidae; genus Trachelipus; species Trachelipus rathkii. The sequence continues at coordinate 1,714 of JABUQX010010203.1, read as the reverse complement.
AAGAGTTTACGGAGGGCATAGTTCCGAGGGATTGGAGGAGAGCAGTAATAGTACTCTTATACAAGGGCTAGGGGAAGAAGGGGAACAGTAGCAATTATATGGGAATTAGTTTATTGAGTTTTGTAGGGAAAATATGTATGTTGGTATTTTGGCCGAAAGAGTACGACGTTGAGTGACTGAGGAACTAATTAGTGAAGAACAAAGTGTATTTAGAATTGATAGGAGATACGTGGATCAAATATTTACATTGCAACAAATGACTGAGAAAATGAAAGAGAAGAAGAATAAATTCTATTTGGGCTTTAGGGATTTGCAACAGTCATATGATGGGATTAATACGGAAGTTCTATGGCAGGTGTTAGTGATATATGGTGTTGTGGTAGACTTTCTGATGGAATTAAAAGTAAGTATGACAATAATGTGTGTTTAAGAATAAATGGAGTTGAAAATGATTGGTTTAATATTAATAGCGGAGTGATTAAGGGATGTGTTATATCTCCTTGAAATTCAATTTGTTAATGGATGGATTTATGAAGGAATTAGAGGCTGGGGTGGCAGGGGAAGGTGTTAGAATGATGGAAGTGGAAAAGATGGAGGGTACCTTACTATTATAATTTTGCGGATTGATTTTGGTTTTGGTGTGCGAAATTTGATAGAGAGCTTGCAGAGGATTGGTAGACTGGTTTGGCAGGGTGTGTTAATGGAGGAGTTTGAAAGTGAATGCAGATAAGAGTAAGGTTATTTAAGTTATGTTAGATGGTGAGCAGCTGAAACAAGTATCTGAATTTAAATATTTAGGATATAATGTTGTGATGAAAAGGGAACGGATGATGCTAGACATTGTGTAAAAGTCTGTTGATTGGAAGGATGTGGCTGGTGCAATTAAATCCTTGGTGGATATAAAGAGACTAATACTTGAGTTCGCTAGGGTTTTGCATGAGGGTATGTTGTTAATATATGACAGTGAAACTATGGTGTAGAATAAAAGGTATAAATCTAATGGACGATGTGTTCAGATGGGACAATCTTTGGGGTGGGAGTGTTAGGTGTCGAGAAGAATTGATAAAAAATGAGGGATGAACGCATTAGGTAGTTGTGTGGTGTGAAGAAAGGAGTAAATGAGAGAATAAATAAGAGTAGGTGGGATGGTTTGGTTATATTTAAAAAAAGGATGATAGTCGGTTGGTTGATTAAGCGGATGTATAGTGGTGATTGTGCTGGTTATCGACCGGCTGGTTGACGCTGAAGCCCGAGAAAGTGAGTTTTGTGGCAGGAGGCGAAGAAGAAGATGCATAAAATAAAAGCGAGTGAATGTTGCATGACGAGTATATTAGCACGAGGGGATATGGTTGATGGGACTGAAAGACAAAGAAGATAAACATCCGACATTGAATGAGATACCACAGTTAGAAAGTGTTACGTCTAACAGTCCCATGAAACCTTAGGGTGGATTTTGACTGATGAATTCTCACTTAAAGGTAAAAAGGAGACTGTAAATGGGAGGGGGGCTTTATTTTCAACTTACGTCATATTCTTCCTGTGCATACGACGCACCTCATCCCCAATCTGGGGAAAGTAGGATAAATGAATAATATATATATTATATATTTATATATATAAATATATAATTATATATATTTTTAGTATTTATCGTGGTTATATAGTACTATATATATATACTATTATATATAATATATTATATATATATATATAT
>JABUQX010010202.1:0-28175 GCA_015478945.1 Trachelipus rathkii | reverse complement strand
AACCTTTGTTATCTGTTATCTCACACTTGACAGCTCTCTCTCTCTCTTTTCTTTCTTTGTTTTTATCTCCTAGGGTCTCAATAACTCCTTTGATTTTATTTTAACTTTTTAATTGAAACCTTCTGAAAGCTGGGTAAGAAGAAGGAGCATTAGATTATAAAAATTAGAAAATAATACTGATAATGATGATGACAATAATAAAAATAAAAATAATAATAGCAATAATGAAATAATAACGAAAAACAATAATAATAATAGTAAAAATGAACCCCAAGGCATGGAATTCCCTACACTATGTTATGTAGATAATATTCTTTTTATTTATCCGAAAAACTTTAACATAGAACCCTTTCATATGTATATTAACAATATAACACCCACTATCAAATTTACTATAGAATACCCTGTTAATAAAAATATTCCTTGACATTCAAATAAACTGGACTAGCCCTAATAGCCTTATCATTTCAGTATTCAAAAAAACAATGCATAACCCTAAATACATACACTGGTTCTCTACTCATAAACTACATTTTAAAAAAGAGAGTGATAGTCACGCAAACAATAGAAGCAAAAATTAAAAACATAAAAGAAGCGTTCATTAATTAAATTAAACTACCCCAAAAACATTATACACCAGAGTATAAGGTGAAAAAATCTTTATAGACAAGGAAAATAAAACAAACATAAATAATGATACCTTTAATAAACATAAATATACCCTGACAATTAACACAGATATAAACTATAAAACACAAAACCTAAATATAATAACAAAATATAATTTACTTAATAAATTATTAAAACCTGAAACTGACAATAGTAGTGATGCTGCAATATACTCCATTCCATGCAAATCCTGCAATAATAAATACATAGGAGAAACAACAGATATAAATCGACGGATGTACCAACACAAATACAACATTCGCACCTATAGTAGTAACTCTCCTCTCGTCATGCACCAATTGAACGAATGTCATCTATTCAATATTGAAAATAACCTAATAATACAAACAATTAACAATCACAAATTCAGAAAGTTTTACGAAAAAAGGTAATTAAGAATACAGAAAATATCAACAGATTCAGAATAACTACTTTTATATAACTACTTTTTAGATGACACAATCAACGAAAGCCTAAAACTATCCACGTCATCAGACGATTAACACAAAAACTGAAATATGCAAAATTTAAAAAACCAAAAACCAAACACCCACAAAGTTGAAAATAGCCACATCAATAATTATCATTTGTTTCTCTGAAGCTCCCTGAAAAGATGAAAAAGATTATGAAAGTGTATTAGGAAGTTTTGACAAAAAATAGAATGTGTTCAGGTTTGTTTTTTTAAATTAAAATGTTCAAGTTAAATCAAAATTTCTTTTAAGTGTTCATTGAGTGAATAATTAGGGATATATATATTATATATATATATATATAATATATATATAATATATATATATAAATGTATATCTTGTTACGTATAGGTTGTGTATGTATCTAATATATATATAATATATATATTATTATATATATATATATATATTATATATATATATATATATATATATATTATATATATTCTGTATATAAAAAATATAAAAATATTTATTATAGATATAATATATATATATATATATATATATATATATATATATATATATATATATATATATATATATATATATATATATATATAATATATATATAAAATATATAGATATAATATATATATAATATATATATATAATATATATATATATATATATATATATATATATATCTACTGAATATAGAGATATACGGTATATATATATTCATATATATTTATATTAAATATAAATATATATAAATATATATATATATATATATATATATATATATATATCAATATTATCAATATATATATATATATATATATATATATATATATATATATATCCACCTTCTTTCTCAAAGACTGGGGGTAAGGTGCGTAACATACACCAGAAACAGGAAAGTAGTAGAAGAATATGATGCAAGTCGAAAAGAAAGCCCAGCCTTACTGCCCCCTTTATACCTTTTAGTGAGAACTTGTTGCAGTCAGAAAATCCACCCTAGAGCTTCACAGGACTGGGATGGACCCTCACTATCACATCTCGTCAATGTGGGTTTCATCCCTTGGCCCAGGTGGGCCACAACATTATGCACCTTTCCTTTCACCTCTGCCAAACTCATATTTCTCTTCTCCAGGCATTCCTTTACTGACTCAGTTCACTTTTTCTTCAGTCTCCCAGCCAATCGATTCCCAGCACACTCACCACTATACATCCACTTAACCAACCGACTATCATTCATCTTTTCCCCATAACCAAATCATCTTGATGTGCTTTCATTTATTCTCTCATTTATCCCTTCTTTCACACGCTACAACTCTCTAATATGTTCATTCCTCATTTTATTAATTCTTCTCACACCTAACACACCCCTAAGATTGTCCATCTGAATACGTACTTTAGATCTATACCTCTTATTACAGACCATAGTCTCACTACTATACATTAACACAGGTAACAACATACCCTCATGAAAGACCCTTGCACACTCAATACTTAGTCAAGGATTTAATTGCACCAAGCCACCTTCCTGCCATTCACAACTTTCCTACTATACTCTGCATCATCCATTCCCTTATCATCCAACATATATTCTAAATATTTAAACTCAGACACTTGTTCCAGCTGCTCACCATCTAACATAACTTTACACTGAGGACTGTCCTCACTCACAACCATAGCGTTACTCTTATCTACATTTACTTTCAAACCCCTCTTTTTACACACCCTGCCAAATCTCTCTACCAATCCTCGCACTCTCTTCAGATTCACCACACAAAAGCAAATCATCCCCATATAATAGGTAGGACACCCTCCACTCTCCATCATTCTAATACCATCCCCTTGCCAATCCCACCTCTAATTCTTTCATAACCCTATCCATATACAAATTGAATAACCAATGAGTCATAACACATCCCTACCTCACTCTGCTATTAATATTAAACCAATTACTTTCGACTCCATTTATTTTTACACACGCTTCACTATCGTCATACATACTTTTAATTTCATTCACAAGCTTACCACCAACACCATACTTAATATTAAACCAATCACTTTCGACTCCATTTATTCTTACACACGCTTCACTATCGTCATACATACTTTTGATTTCACTCAGAAGCCTACCACCAACACCATATATCACTAACACCTACCATAAAGTTTCCCTATTAATCCTATTGTGTGCCTGTTGCAAACCCATAAAACCTAAATAAAATTTCTTCTTCTTCTCCCTCATTTTCTCAATCATTTGTTTCAATGAAAAGATTTGATAAACACATCCTCTACCACTTCTAAATGCACCTTGTTCTTCATCAATCAGTCCTTCAGTCACTTGACACACTCTTTCAACCAAAATACCAGCATATATCTTCCCTACAACACTCAATAAACTAATTCCCCTTTAATTTCTACAGTTCCCCTTATCCCCTTATCCTTATATAAGGGTACTATTACTGCTCTCCTCCAATCCCTCTGAAATATACACTCCATAAATGCTTTGTTGAAGAACTTCCAAATCCAATTAATCATCATCTCTCCTCCGTTCTTGATCATTTCACCAGTGATTTCAAGTATACCTGCAGATTTACCATTTTTCTGCTTTCTTACTCTACCCAGTAACCCTCCACCTTACTAATGACCTCATCCCCAAAATACCTATTCCTTCTTGCACCATCAAACCCACACACATTCACTATCACCTCTTTATTCCTGCCAATGTTATGCAGATTTTCGAAGTGTTCCCTCCGCACTCCCCTCACATCCATTTCATCAGTTACAAAAGCACCCCATCCCTATTCATTATTCTAAGCAAATTCCCCTTATTCTCATTCTTAACCTTTCACACTCCTTCCAGAAGAGCTTCCTATTCCCTTGTTAGTCCCCATTCATCCTCCTTCCAAACTATTCATTTACCTCTTTTTTTTTTTTTCTCTCTCCTAGGTATGCACCTTTTAGTATTCCTTTTTTACCTCCTTATATAATTTTAAACATCTTTCTTTTGATACCTCATCATTAGGTTTTAGTACATTCAACCAAGCATCATTTTTACTTTTAACAGCTTGCATCACCTCTTCATTTCACTATTCACTGTTAACATTCTTACTTCCTACTTTAGCACATCCACATACTTCTTTTGCACTGCTAACAACTGCTTCCTTTATTTACTTCCAGATTTGTTCAGTTTCAACTTGCTCACATTCAATTGATTTACTTGTGAACGCTCTTAAATACTTATCCTTATTACCTTGTTCACTTAACTTCTCACTCTTTATTCTACCTACTTCTTCCCTTATCACCTTCCTCTCCATCCAAGCCCCCACTAACTTAATTTTATATAAAATAACATAGGTAATGATCCAATAATCCCATTCCTAACACCATCACTGATTTAACATCCAACACATACTTAATATCTTCACCTACAAAAAATCAATCATGCTTTTCACTTCGCTACCATCTCTACCTACACCAACTGTAGTATACATATGAATACTCTTGTGTTTAAAAAAAGTATTACTAACACACATACCTCTCACTTCACAGAAATCAATCACCTTTCTACCATTCTCATTTTCTCCTGAGACTCCAAAGACACCTGTTATACCATCCCTTTTTTGATCACCTTTCCAACCATTTAGGTCACCCAACACAATCAATCTAGCTCCTACTCACCCCATCCAAAACATCATTCAGATTATCCCAGAAAATCACACTTCCTTCAACTATACCCTCAGATGGACCATATGTTACAACCACACATACCTTGACCTTTTCAAACAAATTTAACCATTAGAATTCTAGTTACTCACACATACAAAATCTACCATAGCTCTATACCACAAATCACTCATCAGAATTGTAACTCCTTCTCTTCCCCTCTAATTCCTTTCCACACCAATACAAACACATTTCACACCACACCACACCACTCAATTTCACTGTTTACTTTCATCTTGTTTCAGTCACAGCGAGCAAATCAAATTTGCCTTTTTAAATACATCCATCACCCTCCTCTTCTCCTCAACATTTATTACTCTGACATTCCATATATATATATATATATATACCAGTATATATATATATATATATATATATATATATATAATATATATATATATATAATATATATATATATATATTATATATATATATTATTATATATATATATATATATATATATTATATATACCACTACCACTAATTCATTTGTTCTAATGGATCTCTGGACCCAGCCTGCTGTGTGCCACAATATTCTCAGGATCACCTGCTTCCTGTGAAGGCGGAGTGGCGGGACTATAAAATAAGTATATATATATTATATATATATATATATATATATAATATATATGATATATATTATATATATATATATATATATATATATATATATATATATATATATATATATATTTTTTTTTTATATATAAATATAAATATATATATCTATTATATATGTTTATTATATATATATATATTATATATATATTATATTATATATATTAATATATATATATATATATAATATATATATATATATATAATTATATAAATATAATATATATATATATATATATATATATATATATATATATTTCAGGTTGTTCCTAATCAAGAAGAATATGGAAGTCTTCATGGAGTCATGCATGACATTCTTGGCTTACTAGCCTTTCCATGTAATAAAGATACCAAATGTAAGCTGTAAAATTATTTTTAAGATTTTCTTTCTTAGTTTTTACTTAGTTATTTTATTTTATTTTGTGATTGACTGTTAAATCATCTGGGATATTTCTTTCCCTCTTTCCCCTTCCTCTGTTTAATGTGATATCGTGACTGAGACCCCATGCTATCTATATTCTGTAGCTACATCTTCAATCTTCATTTGTAACACCTCAGATATTTTGTTCTTTTAATAAAAATAAAGTAATATTATATTTACTATTTTAGAGACTGATGAAAGCTTACTTCTTATTCACTCAAAAAAAAAAAGACAATATGCCTAGATGAGAGATAGATGACTTCCTTTTGGTGATAGTAGTTTCTTTGCATGAAGAAAAAATTAAATATTTTGAGTTTACCACCAAATGAGACTTCAAATTTTTTTTAATATTGGTGGTTTTCTCTTTGTGGTAATTATAGCAAAGGTGATTTGGCGTTATACAAAAATAATTAGGATTTTAAAGTTTTATTCTGAATCTAATGTTGGATTTCAAAGAAATTTTTGATATAAGTTGTAATAGAAGTATATTAGAATAAAATAAAAAGTCAACTAATGTGATGCAGGTAAATTTATAAAATTAAGCGGGAAATGGGATCAAGATACTGAATTTGAAAAGAGTATTCTTTTTGAATGCTGACTCAAAGCACTTTGTAATTCTTTTTGGTAAAGATATGATTAAAATGTATATTTGTTTATATTGCTAATCTTGGGGCAGATAAGATATCCATATTTAATAATTGGTTAATCATAGCAGTTTCCAACTTGAATATTAGGGAAAGGTGCCTATAGTTAGATGTAAGGAAATATTCTTCTTACAGAGGGGTCTTTTGTTGCTAGTAGAAGTGGGCTCAATATGTTGTTAGCATTAACTAACTAGCTTAACGTTTATAGGAGCAATGTCTTTGCAATGATATTAAATTTTTTTTTCTTACTGTGGTAGGCTATAAACTTAAATGATATGTTGGTATTTTAGTAAGCTAGTAGTTTAACTTTAGAGCTTAGTTAGATATAATTTTTTTTTTTATCTGATCTGAGTCAGCAGGAGCTATTAGCTAATATGAACTTATGCAGATGTTTTTGCTCACCAAGGCTAGAGGTTTTCACATAATTTTAGTCTTGATATGATAAACCCGCTTCATAGCTCAAGCTGCAATGGTTCATATTATTACTGGAAAGGATTTAATCTAAGAGCAACTAGACATTCAGTAAGTAGAAGCATTTGAGAGCAGGGCTGCCAAGCTGGTCGCGGAGTTGGTCACAAGGCGTTTGGCGGATGTCAAATCAATTGCTGGATAAAAAATTGTTTACTATAAAATAAAAGAGGTGTAGGGCAAGCAAGAGCCTGATTTGCAGAATTGCATAAATTTAAAAGATGGAGCTAGAGTACGGGCCTTCCAATTTTTAAAATGGTGGATTATAGAAGGCTGGTATTTTAAAAATGATGATAGACAGAGCCTTAGTGGAGCCAGCCAAAGAACATGTTAGCTCTGTAGGTTGGATTAGAGAAATTTATGTATTGTCATGTGAAAAATATTCTGTTGTATGGCTGTTTTGAGGATCTATGTATTCATTGGAGACTGGTGTAATGAAGAATGAAAAGATTCCACCCTACAAGCATCAATTTTAGTGTCTGGTAAAGTTAACTATGGTGTAAATTTATAATCTGTGTAAAATGGTAAATCTGACCACAAACCTTATATCTCTTAATTTAATTACTTTCTCTCCAACAGCTCCATTCCTGCCAGTGCCCATTACTTTTTGGCACATTAATCAGGCAGATTGGGGGACTTGCGGCATTTCTACGCTAGCTTAACTGGAGTGACTGCTTGGACTTCTGCCACGACCCTTCAGCTTTCACCAATAATGGTGGGAGCTGTATCGCTGATGATGAAGCAGTGTTCATTCCTTCTTACTAAATCTTTCTTCTCTTTATAATTCATGGTTCGATTGTGCTTGTCCCTTTCCATTCAGGTTAGAGACGGTGCCTATATCGGGAGTGGAAAAAATTCTCATTCTCCTCTCACTTTCTCTTAATTTTTTTTTTACAGCTAAAAATCATTGCAGGGATACTCTTCAAACAAGCAAAGTGGGCTTTCATTAAACAAAAGTTCACTGACCTCCTTGGCTCTCTTACTGACAAATCTTTCTGGCTTCTTGCATAAAAACATCTCTAACAATTCTGTGAATCTGCCTTTTCCTCCTCTTATTCCCTCTCATGGTTCTGTTGTTAATACTCCTACTGAAAAAGCAAATCTCTCTTCAGCCTCCTGTTTTCCTCTAACTCAACCCTGGACGATTCTGGCTTCCCTTCCTCCTCCTTCTCCTCTGAGGTGTCCTATGTCTTTGGCCTGTATAATTTGATCGGGTGCATGGGCTTCCTGAATCATGAATGTTAGGAAGGCAGATGGCCCGGACGGCATTCCTCCCTGAGTTTTGAGGGAGTGTGCTTCCGAGCTGATCTAGCCCCTCGTTCAACAATATTCTTTATTCCTCAATACTACACTTTCCCCAGTGTGAGAGCCGCACATGTTGGCCAAGCTTTCCAAAGAAAAGTAGCCGCTCAGATCCTTCCAACTATCTCCCTCACTTGTATTCTAAGATATTTGAAACCTTCTTAACTCTCATTTCTTAGATCATCTGGAATCTCATTCCCTTCTTTCCGATCGGCAGTGCGGCTTTCGGCGCTCGAGGTCTACTGGCGATATACTTTCCTATCTAACCAACTTATGGATTTCTGCCCATAGGACCTACGGTGAAACTTGTGTGGTGGCACTTGACATATCAAAATCATTTGACCGGGTATGGTACACATCTCTACTCTCCAAACTCCCCTCCTTTGGGTTTCTTCCCTCTCTTTGTTTACTTATGTCTAGCTTTCTTTCAAATTGCTCAATATCGGCAGTTGTTGATGGGGCGACTTCTTCTTTTTCTGTCAATAGTGGTGTTCCTCAGGGTTCTGTCTTATCTCCTACTTTATTCCTACTTTTCATTAATGATCTTCTCACCTGCACATCTAACTCTATCCACTCATATTTCGATGATTCGATCCTTCATTCTTTAACTCATTTCAAACCTGTTCTCTCTTTTACTTCTAGAATTGCCTGTCATATCTTAATCTTTCCAATTCTATTCTCGCCGATCTGGACAGAATTTCCCAGTGGGATCGTCTCAACCTTGTGAAATTCAATTCTTTAAAAATCCAACTTCTACCAATCTCCCTCTCTAAAACAACTTCTAACTTTCCTATCTCTTTCGATGGATCTCTCTTCTCTCCTGTTGACAATATAAATATCCTTGGCCCTAACCTAAATAAAAAAATGTCTTGGAAACCTCACCACAACGGTTGCTTGGACGGCCTCAAAGAAACTGGGAGTTCTGTTTAGACTGCGAGATTTTTTTCCTCTTCCCAGTTACTCCAGCTATACAAGGGTATCATCCGCTCTTGTATGGAGTACTGCTCTCATATCTCATATCAGGTTTTTGGATAGGGGTCGAGTCAAAGGCCAAAAGGCTAATAAACTGTTCTGTACTTACCAATTCACTTGATCCTTTATCTTTGCAGCACGATCTTTTTGCTTTAATTCTTTTCTATAGGTGCTGTAGCTGCAAGTGCTCGAGGGAACTTATCACTCCTGTACTACCACTTTTACAACGCCCTGGTAGCACAAGGAGTGCTGTGTCTGAACTTTAATTTTGTGTTGATATTTCTGCGGAATTCTCTTCCATCTTCTGTGTTTCCTGTAGAATTTAATCTCTCACTTTAAAGCCAGCGTCTGTGCGCAATTTGCGCTACACGATGCACTTTTCAAATTGCTCCCCACACACCCCCTCCTTGGATAGTGCTCTGCGCTTGAGTGGTGGGGACAAAATATAAAAAAAAAAAAAAAAAAAAAAAAAAAAAAAAAAAAAAAAAAAAAAAAAAAAAAACTGGAACAAGTGTCTGAGTTTAAATATTTAGGATATAAGTTGGATGAAAAGGGAACGGATGATGCAGAGTGCAGTAGGAAAGTTGTGAATGGTAGGAGGTGGCTGGTTGCAATTAAATCCTTGGTAGATGTAAGGGGGTTAAGTCGAGTGTGCTATGGTTTTGTATGTTTGTGTGTTGTTACTTGTGTTAATGTATAGTAGTGAAACTATGGTCTGGAATAAGAGGTAATATAGCTCTAAGGTAAAGTGTGTTCAGATGGACAATCTTAAGGGCGTGTAAGGTCTGAGAAGAATTGATAAAATGAGAAATGAGCACATTAGGGAGTAGTGTGGTGTGAAGAAAGGAGTAAATGAGAGAATAAACGAGAGTAAATTGAGATAGTTTGGTTTTATGGTTAAGCGGATGTATAGTGGTGAGTGTGCTGGGAATTGATCGACTGGTAGACCGAATGAAAAAGTGGATTTGAGTAGTAAGAATGCCTGAAGAGAGGAATTTGAGTTTGGCAGAGGCGAGAAGAAAGGTGCATAATAGGAGTAAATGGCTGGATTTTGAGAGAAGGTATGGTTATGGCCACTGCCCAGGGGATGAACCTTACATTGACAAGATGCCACAGTGAGGGTCCGTTGTAGTCTCGTGAAACCCTAGGATGTATTTTTTGACTGGGACGAGTTCTCACTTAAAGGTATAAAGGGGATGGTAAGGTTGGGATTTCTTTTCAACTTAATATTCTTCTACTGCTTTTCTGTTTCAGTGTATGCTACACACCCCAATCTGGGGATAGGAGAAGATGATATATATATATATAAATATATTATATAATATATATATAATATATATTATATATATAATATTTTATATATATATATATATTATATATATATATATATATATATATATATATATGTATATATAATATATATATATATATCAGGTGGTTCAAGTACAAGTACTTGTACTTAGTGCATTTTTTGGAAGTACTTTGTACTTGTACTTGAGCCTTTTGTACTTGGTACTTGTGCTTGGTACTTGCAAGTACTTTTTGGCATTTTTAACTTGCCAATATTTTTTATTTTCTTTTTATCATTTTCCTACGTATTGATATTATTATTTCTTATATATGTATTCTAAATAAATTTCCATTTATGAATATAAAGTATGTCATTATATATATAATATATATATATATATATATATATAATATATATAATTATATTATATATATATATATATATATATATATATATATATATATATATATATATATATATCATCATCAAACTACCTTTTTTCCCCAAGAACTGGGGGTAAGGTGCGTACATGCAACAGAAACAGAAATAGTAGGCATAAAATGACACAAGTCAAAAAAGATATGCCCAGCCTTACCTTCCCTTGTATACTATTAGTAACTCGTTCGGCAGTCAGAAAATTCCATACTAGAGCTTACGGGACCGCGATTAACCCTCTCTATGGCATCTCTCGCCAATGTGGGGTTCATAACTTGGCCCAGGTGGTCTACAACCAATTCCCCTCAAAAAAATCCTGCCATTCACTCCTATTAATGCACCTTTCTTCTCGCCCCTGCCAAACTCACATCTCACTCCTTCAGAATTCTTTTGCTGAATCAATCCACTTTTTCTTCGGTCTCCCAGCCAGTCGATTCCCAACACACTCGCCACTATCATCTTAACCAAACCGACTATCATTCCATCCTTTCCACATGACAAAACATTCTCAACGTACTTTCATTTATTCTCTCATTTATCCCCTTTTTTCCACCATACAACTCTGTAATACGTTCATTTCCTCATTTTATATCAATTTTTCTCACACCTAACACCTATACTTCTTATTCCAGAGACCATAGTTTCACTCTATACATTAACACAGGTAACAACATACCCTCACGTTAAGACCCCTAGCTCACTCAAGACTTAGCTCTTTACATCCACCAAGGATTTAATTGCACCTCCCACTTTTCCTTGCAATTCACAACTTTCCTACTACACTCGGCATCATCCCTTCCCTTTTCGTCTTCCAACTATATATCTTAAATATTTTAAACTCAGTCACTTGTTCAGCTGCTCTCACCATCTAACCATAGCCACACTGAGGACTGTCCTCACTCCAACCATAAACCTTACTCTTATCTACGTTTACTTTTCAAACACCTCTTTTACACACTGTCAAATCTCCTCTACCAATTCTCTTCAAACTCTCTTAAGATTCACCACACAAAACCATATAATATATATATATATATAATATATATATATATATATATATATATTATATAAATATATATATATATATATATATATATATATATATATTATATATATATATATAATCAGAGGTGGGCACCCCGCTCATTTAGGGTAGTCCGCTAGCGCACCTTCGCACCTCGAGATAGGGGTAGCCCGCTAGCGCACCTCCGCACCTATTCAGACCATCAAACCTTTTCCGGGGCTATCGGCGGCAAAAGGGGGTTTTTCCCGCCCCACTTTTTTTTACCGCACGTCTTTCCACTAATAATGTGCGACTTTAAAAAAGATTTTTAATATTAAATTACTAAATTGTATATATATCCTTCCAAAAGATTTATTTATAATATTATATTGAAAAAATTGAATGAATATTTACAAAAATCTCCAAGATTTTCCTCTTCCTCCTCAATGTCTTCGTCAAGGAACATTGATCCATTATTAACCTTTCAAATCTGAGCTGCTCAAAATTAAAGCAGTTAAGGGCTGACCTCTTGCCCTCAAAATATCCCCACCAGTACTAAAAATTCGCTCTACAGGCAGCAGAACTAGGAGGAGGTGTATTATATTTTATGAACAAGTTCAACCAATATCTTGCCTATGCTGAAAGGGAAAGATATTCCTTGGTGAGAGGAGTGCTGGTGTTAGTTCCCTTCCAGCAGCTCCATTGCTAATTTAAGGTCTCACCTAAATCATTCTGCCTCCCTTCTTAAATATTTTGACCACCCTGTCCACCATAAGAAGGTCTATTTCGTTCAAGATTTTAGTAGAATCCATGAAAGCCTCGACGCCTGCAGAGTCGATGCCAATGCTACGTAACAGCTCGGTAGCTATATATATATATATATATATATATATATATATATATATATATATAATATATATATATATATATATATAGTTATATTATATATATATATATATATATATATATATATATATATAATATATATATATATATATATATATAAATATAATATATATATATTTGTTTTACACAGAATTGAATAAGTATTGCCTAGTTATTATAGCAACAATATAATTAATTAAAATTATAGATGAGGGTAAAAGCCATTTCAGTCTATAAAATCAATTTAAATATGTTATTTATATTATGGTACCATTAAGGAAGTTGAGATTGGTTTTGGAAGGTTTAATTATTAAAAAACAATAAGTCTTAGACTAAAAGTATAATTAGTTATAAACTTAAAATAAAAAATTATATTTCTTTATTATAACCAATAAGAATTCTTAATAAGTAAACTATACTTTCATTTTTCAAAAAAGGTGCGGACCAAAAGAGCGGAAACTTTTTTTGATCCGCACGTTATTGTAGGGCCTAACCTAAAACTAGTAAATCCTACATACCAGGTAAGCCATCCTTGTGTCATGTTTTAAAAATATAGTAATTGTAGATACCCAGGTTGGAAATGAAAAGTAAATAAATTGAATATTAAGGAAAGGGATATATGTAATTAATAAAAAACTAAAGAAATGTTGGTTGAAATATATATATATATATATATATATATATATATATATATATATATATATATATATATATATATATATATATATATATAAAAATGTGTGTGTGTGTCTGGATATGTGTGTGTGTTTATGTATGTGTGTGTGTGTGTAGAGGTATATATAGGTATACTTGTGTGTATATAAAATAGGTATATTCTTTTAATGATATTAATGAAATAATAAATAATGCTAGAGAGAAAATTTGGTTATAAATGGAAATGAAAGAGATGATAAAGTTTTATGAGTTTTAAAATCATTGTATATAGTTTCAAAGTTAAAATAGTTCGTAATAACTAAAGTAAGATATAAAATATCATAGTAGACAGAAGTCATGAAATTATTATCTTATTTAGATTATTTTAAACAAGGAATAACAGTTTCCGAATAGGGCTAAAATGCATTAAAATTGTCCTTAAAATAATATTGATATATATTGGTTACAGAAAAGAACATCGAAGAAAAGATTTTACAGAAATGGCAACACTCTATGACGTCATAAATACAAAGCAATATGGCGGACGTACAGTGAAAATCGACTCACTATTTGTCTAGATCTCATACTGTTAGGAGTTATTTTGTCGTGCTCTGTAAATTTAGTTAGAACACTTATTGTCTGGATCTCATACTGATAGCAGTGATTTTTGGTTGTGCTCTGAAAAATTTGTTAGACTTATTTATCATTTCGAATTTGTCATGCGTTATTTCATTATTAAAAACTTTGCATATTTTTTGAACAAGTTTCATGGTTTGTTTATTTATTGAAAAGTGTTAGAACATTTTTGTAAATAGTTTAACTTTTTTATATTTCTTTTATCGACTCTGAGTTACCGTATTATTTGGAAACATTACATATTTTGAACCTACAAGTATTTAAAAGGATTTAAAAGGTAATATGAATTTGTAAATTAAATAAATATAATTTTGTTATTAGTTAGTATTGCGCTGGCAGTTGGCTTTGATTTCAGCTTTTGCAGTGGCAGTCAGCGTCAATAAACAGATTTTTTGGTATTAGTAATTTGAGAAATGCACACTGTGCATTGGCATTTATTGTCCTAAAATATTATTACTTAGATTACGCACTTTGTTGCGAACGGAAAACAAATAAATATTACTGTAGTTTTTGAATGTATTAAGATCAGTTTTATATTGTAAAGAAAGTTATTAAAAGATTTTAAAGTTTATTTTTATATTTAAAGAATTTGATTAAAGTTGAAAAATAGAAGCTTTTGTTCTGATAGGTCCTTATTTTTAGTTGAGTTTCATTTTTATTTAAGATATTTTGGTTATTTATTATTGATAAGGAAATTCATGGTTGTTGACAAGGAAGCGGCCATCTTGACTGAAAAGCCGGCAGCCGCCATTTTGAAATTCAGCCACCATTTTGAAAGTGACAGTGACTTAAAGCATTAACTGTCTGATTTGTTTGAATAGTTAAGGTGATTAAGATATATCATCTTTGACAATTAAAATACTTTGATAGATTAACACGATTAATGGTTAAAAATTATAATATTGTGGAAAAATATTAACTTCTGTTGAAATAAATATATAGTGGTCCTTGGACTTGACAGAATTATTTGAGACTTGATCTGAGTTGAAACTTTGATAAATTTTCGGTCAATTAGTGAGGATTGAGAAATTGTGACTTTGTAATGGAATTTAAATTATAGTAACATTTGACAGTTAATAGATTGAACAGTACTTAGAAATTACAGTACTTAGTTTATATTGCATTAATTTAACTTTAGTTTTGAAAGAAAGCAATAGGACTTAGTTTTGTTAAACATAGACTTAGTTGGACTTAGAATTAAATTTAATCGGACTTTTACTGATTTAACTTAGAGTTCGACTTTGAAATTAGGACTCGACTTTTTCTGAAATTGATACTCGACTTTGAAGTTGGCATTTGACTTTACCTATGATACTCGACTTTGAGTTTGACCTTTGATTGTCTGAACTTAGTCTTCCATAGTAATTATTTAAATTAGTTTTCAGCTTTGACTATTTGAGTTGACTTTCCGTTTTGACTTTTAGAATTTAGCTTTCGACTTTGATTTTTCGAATTTAGATTTCGACTTTGACTTTTCAGGTTTGGATTTCGACTTTAATTTTTTGAATTTAGCTTTCGACATTAACTTTTCGAATTTAGTTTTCGATAATAACGATTTACATTTAGTTTTGACTTTAGTTTTGTAGATCGGTTGTGACTTTACTTAACTGGTCTTACAATTTGAGTTGCTTATGTTTGATTGTCGTAGTTTTCGATTTTCGCTGGTATAATTTAGTTTTGGTATTCGATCTTTTCAGGGTTATTCCAACTTTGATATTACAGTTGGAGTTTAGCTTGACTGAATAAAAATTTCGTAATCCGTTTCTGATTTGACAAGATTTTATTTTATTTAATTGAGTGTTTACGATTAATGCATATTTCTGATGGTGCAATAATTATAGTGAGATACTTTGATTGAGGCACAACAATTTCAAAGTGAATTGAATGTTTAAATACTTTGAAGTTTGATAACACTAGTTTGATAAATTAAACTTTATAATGGTTTAATGGTAATCACAATTGACTTTAAGAAATGGTGATAAAGACCCTGGATATTTAAACTCAGTTGACAGTTTAGATTTTACAATAGCTTTTGATTAATTAAATTGAAAGTTGATTTTGATTCGTTGCCTTTGTATTAAATATAAAAAATAACCGGTTTTGAAACATAACAAAGATTTAGGAACGATTTATTAAAACAGATTCATATAGCTAACATTTGATACCAGAAATAGCTTAATTTGAGATTTAGTTTTGACTGGTTGATTCATATTGAAATGATGAAGTATAATATCTGAAGGACTCTCGAAGTTCTTTATATCTGTAAACAAGAGTTCTACGAATACAGTTAACTACCAACACCTCTAGCTACTGAGGATAAGGAAAGGGAACACAATAGTTTTTATTTAGAATTAGACACAACGCTCTGTAGATTTTTGTTTATTTTACCACTATACACTTTTAAGGTTAGACAGTCAGTTTTAGTTTTCATTACTGCAATTTTTTCTTTAGGTAGTGTAAATATTTGAGGCCATTACTAGTGCACTACAACAAGAATAAAATAAAATGGTGCCGATGACCAGTTCCGCCTGAGTTATTGTGTTCGTACGATTTATTTTGACTGGCATTTTTCGTCTTTCCGGGTTGGGTTTTGTCTTTTGTGTGGGTGCACCATTTTTAAGTAAACAAGAATAAAATAAAATGGTGCCGTTGACCAGTTCGGTCTAGTTATTGCGGCGGTACGATTACTTTTGAATTTATTTTTCCCACCTTTCTTTCTTTTTTTTGTTTGGGCCCTTCCTGTTTTGCCTTTTCCCTTAAGTTACCTCTTTAGTAGGAGGGTGTGTGTGGGGTCCCCCCCCCATTCCTAACATTTTAGCTTGCAAATATATTAGTTGTATATTAGAGAATAAAACAATAACTTAGAATGAATAATCAGAATAATGAAAGCGAAGTGGAACAGGAGGTAGATGTTGGTTCAGGAGAACCAGTAGAACAAGTAGAAGTTGATGAGGGATTGGATGAAGCTGTAGGAGGATTCATGGAATCAACACCAGTAGTAGATGGTGAAACAAGAGATAACATATTAAACAATCCACCACTACCACCTACACCAGAACATCCGACACTATACAATCCATATGCTACTAGAACATTAGTACCCCCACCATTAAAATTTTCAGTGGATTCGGGATGGGAATTTGAGGAGTTCCTTCAGGAATTTGAAGTTTACTGCTCGCACACATATTCAAAAGTGCCAGAAACATGGAGCAGAGTATTAGGTAACTATTTGGAGGGTGAAATATTAGAAGCATACAATAATATAGAGGGTGGAAGAATTCAGTATACTAAGGTAAAAGAAAAACTAAGAGCTATAATAAAGCAATTGACAACTAGCCAAGATGTGCTGCTTACCAGATTTTGGGCAACTAGCAGAGATAAAAACGAATCAATAATAAACTACTCTATGAGATTGGACAGGCTTGCAGCATTGGCTGGAATGGACAGTGCTCAAATCTTATATGGACAAATCAAGAAGTTAAAAATCATGGATGGACTCAACAACGACGCAGCCGCTAAAGTTAAATTTGCCACACTATCAGATCCCAACATGAATGTGAATAAGGTAATAGAAATAGCCCACAATGTGGAAAAGTGTTTTCAACCGGGTAAAACAAATAAAAGTGAGGAAAAAAGACAGACCAAACAAGAAGTAGTAAAGAAAAAGGAAATACAAGTAACAGGATTAAATGAGGAAAAAGATCAGAAGCCTAAGTGTACTTTTTGTCAACGAGAAGGTCATCAAGAGGAAAGATGTTATAAGAAAAACAATTGTTGTTTTTGTTGTGGGAAAAGAGGCCACAGGATTCAAGATTGTCGAAACAGAAAATCACAACAAGAAAATACAAGTGGTTCAACTAGAAAACAAGAAAATCCCACCAATGAAAAAAGTGAAAGAACAGGAAATACAAAAACCTTAAGTTGCCCTTACTGTGGTCAAGATCACCTAATGAAGGACTGTGTTGATTTTAAAGAAGCAATGAAAAGAACAAGATCGTCGGAAAACGAGTAACACCCTTGGAAAAGCAAGGTAATAAGGGTGTTAAAGAAGAAAACCTTGCAGTGGCAATTTGTGACAAGCGTATTTATGTGTCCTTGGACACAAAACAAGGAATTGTTAGAGCTTTGGTTGATACAGGAGCGGAAGTGAATCTGATGTCATTGGACGTGGTTAAAAGACTTGGATTGAAAATAATAAAACAAAACAGCATACAATTAATAGGAGTACACGGTGATTGTGAACCCACTTGTGGTGAAGTGTATATGTCCTTTTATTTAGGAGGTTACTTGGTGAAAGAAGAACGATTTATCGTTAGCGATAAAACAAAGCATGATATAATATTGGGCATAGGGTTCATAAAAACACATTGTTTGAACATCAACCTAAAAGAAAATCAGTTAACCTGCCAATTTCAGGAACACGAAGTATTCCTTTGTGACCTGAGCCGAAACGAAACATCATTGGATGACATAGAATTAACATTGAAGAGAATGTCACAATAAAGACAGGTTACGTAAATACTATAGAATTAAGTTGGCCTAGTGGTATAAAGAAACCATATTTGTATGGAACAGAAAGAATTAATCATGATTTGGATAATATGGGACTATTAGTGTCTAATGCTGTAAATTCTGGCCCTTATACTCTGGTTAGTGTTATTAACATGAGTGACGAAGATATCCATTTGCAATCTGGAACCGTTGTAGCCAAGCCAGTGGAATTAATTGAAAAAGGAAATAAATTAATAGAAGTAAAAAGTGTTTGTGAATTGGAACAAAGTCAAGTAACATCACAGAACGAAACATTGGAAGAAAGATTTCAATTGAATGAAACAGATTTGACCAAGAAACAACGAGAAGAAGTCATTAGAGTTTTGCAAGGTTTTGAAGACATAATAAGTAAGGACGAACATGATGTAGGATATACGGATAAGGTGGCACATCACATCAAGTTGACAGACGAAACACCCATTAAGCAAAAAATTCGGCGGTTTAATCCAAAAATACAAGCTTTAGTGGATGAAGAATTAACTGAGTTAGAAGAACAAAAAATAGTGCAACCATCAAACAGTCCCTGGAGTAGTCCAATAGTGCCAGTTGTGAAGAAGAACGGTAAAATGAGAGTCTGTATAGACTATCGAGCATTAAATCAAAGAACCGTTAAAGATAGCTTTCCGTTACCCATAGCTGCAGATTATATTTATAGTCTAAAGGGATCAGTCTACTTTTCCCTTCTCGATATGACAAAAGGTTATTACAACGTGCCCGTAGATGAAGAGTCCAGACCTTTAACTGCGTTTTCGACCGCTACTAGACACTTGGAGTTCGTAAGATTACCTTTTGGTCTTAGCAATAGTCCAGCCACTTTCCAAAGGTTGGTTAATCTGATGTTAAAGGGTTTTGATTGGACCCAGGTAATCGCATATCTTGACGATATTTTAATTCTAGGAAAAAATTTCGAAGATCATCTAAAAAACCTGAAGAACGTCTTGGAAAAACTGCGAGAGTATAACCTTAAAATCAAACCGGAGAAATGCAGTATCTTCAGACGAAAGGTTAAGTTTTTGGGACAGGAAGTTAGTGAAAAGGGATTACTCCCATTAAGAGATTACATCAGAGCAATTAGGGAGGCCAAAGTCCCACGAACCGTGAAACAGTTACAGAGTTTTCTGGGAAGCATAAATTATTACAGGAGGCATATACCGAATGCCGCTCAGTTGATGAAGCCCTTGTCATGTTTAACCTCGGGAAAAAATTTAAAATGGACTACGGAATGTCAGTACAGTTTCGACCAGTTGAAAGAAGCACTAACAGATGCACCAATTTTGTCATTTCCCGATTACAACAGTACGCAGCCACTTGAATTATATGTAGACGCCTCAGGAACAGGGGCTGGAGCTTGTTTAAAACAGCAACAAGGAGGTATAACGAAAGTGATCGCTTATGCTTCAATTTGTTTTAGTGGAGCTCAGATACATTACAGCACACTAGAGAAGGAATTGGCTGCATTACGCTGGGGAGTGAAAACATTTAAAGTCTTTTTAAGATGTCAAAGATTCGTTATTTGGTCAGACCATCAGCCTTTAACTTATCTACATAATATGGCCGGAATTAATTCGCGGATAGCCAGAACTCTAACAGACTTAGCGGAATATGATTTCGAGATCCGGTACATACCAGGCAAATTGAATTTCATTAGTGATTTTCTTTCAAGATGCGGACCCGATGATACATCAGAGGCAGTGGCCCTGGATCAGGAGCAAGATCTAATACCGTTTGGATTCAATGTACAACCCATCCCTGGAGGAGGGAATTCATTATTCCAGGCCATGGCCTTGTATCTTTTCGGGAATAAGGAACAACATAAAACACTTCGAGAGAGCGCTGTGAGTGAGATTCAAAAAGATATAACTAAGTATGGGTTGAACGATAGTAAACATCACAGACAACAACTGAAGAGAATGGGGCATGTAGGAACATTGGTATCCGGTGAAGTTGTAGAAGCATGTGCAAGAATAAATAATGTATCTGTCTGGGTGTATCATGGAAAAGAGCTTAAGATACAATATAATACTGACTCGACAAAAGAGTTACCTGTCTGTCATTTGAGGTGTGTAGATGGTGTTCACTTTGACCTATTAGTTCCGGAAACGAAGGAAGTTCAATCTTTGGATCTTTTCGGTGGAAATGGGATTGTTTATGATTTGATCGACATATGTAATGATGAAAGTTCTCATAAAGAAATTGTTCTGTTCAACCTCATAGATGGGTCAGAAGATGAAGAAGAGGAGAGGGCAGGAGACCTGGAAGGAGTTGAAAGGAGTGAATCTGGAGATACGCAGAGTGGAAGTGAAGAGGAAGAACGGAGCAATTTAGATGAAAATGAACAAGAGTTAACTGGAGTTGAGTTGCCAAAATTAAAAGAAGACTTTGTGTATGTTTATGATGAAGAAAGATTAAGAACAAAAATAAAAGAAAGACAAAAAGATGATCACCAATTAATGAAATTAAGTGAGGTGATTTGTGGAGAAGAAACTGAAGTGGAAAAAATTAGACTGATGAAACAGAATCATGTACTCAGACCTTTTAGTAGATACATCCGAGAGATAACCTGTCAAGAAGGTTATTTAATGAAATACATAAGAGGAAGACCAATTCCTATGATTGCTTATAAAGATATGTTCCATCTATGTATTGATATGCACAAAAAATATTTTCATATAGGAAGAGATAAATTGCTAAAAAAGACAGAAAGTATAGCTTGGCACCCAAAGATTTATTATATTTGTAACACGATCACAAGAACTTGTATGAAATGCCAGGAAAATAAAGGAGTCCCTGCACGAAGGAATAAACCACCAACATGGAAGATAAATGCCAAGAATCCTTTTGATATTGTTGCATTGGATTTGATGGAGTTACCGTTAACAGCCAGAGGAAATAAATATGTGTTAGTGGGAGTAGATGTCTATTCTAAATGGTTGATGGCTGTGGCTGTTCCGAACAAGAAGGCAGAAACCATACTAGAAGCTTTTCGTAATATGTTAGCCACCTTCTTAAAAAACCCAAAAGAAGTTCAAACGGACAATGGTTCGGAATTCAGAAATCAGTTAATGGATACATTTTTAGAAAAAAGAAACATTCATCATAGATTGACCGCGGCTAATACCCCACAAACAAACGGGATTGTAGAAAGAATAAATAGAACCATATTAAATATGTTACGAATGTTGGATGATAAAACTACATGGGATTCTTGTTTGGGTGACATCATAAGCACTTACAATCATAGTTATCATCGAGACTTGAACCAAACACCAGCCAGTTTGTTTTTAGAAAACGTAAAGAAGAAAGAATCAGAGGAATTAACCTGGAAAAAGAAGGATCCGAACTACGAACCCTTTAAGTTGGAAGAATTAGTGCTAAAAAAGAACATTTATAAAGGACATGCTGTCCAGAATAAGTTGGCCAAGAAGTACCACGGACCATATAGAATTGTTAAAGTTTATGGAAACGGTGTACTATACGACATACAGCACAAATATAGGAATACCTTGTTGTACAGAGTCCACCAAGTGCATCTGAAAAAATTTTATGAAATACCAAAAGAATTAGAGGAGAAGAGTAAAGAACCAGAAAAGGAAGATTCCGTATCTGAAAACAGTTTTGAGGGTTTCGATCCTTTAGATTTTCGTTCTGTTCCTAAAGATTTTGAAGGATTTGAAGAAGAAGAAACAGTTAAGAATTCATTTGCACTTAATTGGAAAAGACTTGAAAGATTCAGTATACCTTGTGGGTCAGGAGTTAAGGAAAAAGAAAAAGAGTACACAGATGTAGGTATACAAGTTGAAGAAATATGGGGACAAAGATTGTTTGAAACTGGATCTTATGAAGGAAGTACTTTAGAAGATACTATTGATATGTCCGAGGAAACTATCTATTATGACACAGTAAACATGGAATCGTGGATCGTTGAGGAGATCTACAGAGAGTAAAATGATGTTTGAGTAATGTGGTACAAGTTTTTGTTTTAATTGCATTTTCTTACCAATCGAAAAGAAAGATTGGTTTGACAATGTGAAATAAGAAGGAGTTTGGTTTAATAGAAAAAAAAAAAAAAAAAATTTTTTTTTGAATATTTTTGTTTTAGAAAATTATGATTGCCTTAATAAAAAAAAAAAATTGTTCTGGCAATCGAAAGAAATATTGTATTAGTAACTAAAAAACAATGCTTTAGTAAGCAAGAATAAAGTTGCCCTGATAATCGGAGAGATTACTGGGACAACGAAAATTAAAATATAAGTTGCCTTGGTAGTTGAGAAACCAATTGCCTTGGCAATTGGGAACAAAGAATTAGGATTAAATAATAATGGACTGACTTAGTAATATAAATAAATTATTGCTTTGGCAGTCAGAAAAATAATATAAGTTTATGTTCATTGAAGTAATAGTTGTTTAATTGATTATTTCAGAATGACTACCAGACGAAGGACACCAAACCCAGATGAGTTGTCAGCAGAGAAGACTATAGTTGTTGGAGACAGTCGGGTGCGATCTTTGGCGGAATACCCTAGATGGGCCCCATACACAGATATAACATTCTATTACAAAAATGGCATAAAGTTGATGGAAATGTTGCAACTCACGGAAGCTATCCTTGAACGAAATATGGAATTGGGAGATGACTTAATCCAAATAGTCATCTTAGTAGGGTTGCATTGCGACTTTACCCGGTTAAAATACTTCCGAAACACCAACAAACAGATCATGGTACCCAATTCAGAACTTCAAATGGAAAGATATGTTGTCACACTAGCCAGACAGTTAATTAGATGGGGAAGACAATACCCGTTTTGCAAGGTGATCTGTACTATCCCGTTTACACCCGATTTTGACCGATACAACTACAAGAGACTTAGAGGAAATTTAAATAAGGAACAGCTTGAACAGCAATATACTACCAGAATGAGTCGACGTTATCTAAGAGACTTTGTAGACATAATCAACGACTTTTATGTTCAATGGAAGGAATATATACGTCCTAAACCGCTTGCTTTGGCACGGATGGGGCAGTATACATGGAAAGAGACAAAATCAAGGAGACAAGGTACGAGAAGGAGAATAGATCCCCGAGAAAATATGGAACCCTACCCTGGCCAGACCACTGATGGTCTTCACATGCGACAAAAAGCTGTCAAACATTTCTGGAGATTGTGCAAAGAAGGTATTAGGCATTTCAAAAAATTTAGTAAAAAAGGATACGAATGGGAAGATAACCACCATGAGATGTGTTTGTGGACCATAGATTTAGACCCAGTGGAACCACGAATTTACAATGATGATACACGAACATGGGTGGAAATCAGAAGTGGATGGCTAGAGGGGGATTTCTTGGAGGAGAGTACACAATTGGACAAATTAAAAATACACTATGTAAAAGTGATGAAAGGACGTACCACTGAAATCCTTAAAGAAGACATATGGTATGATGAAATTAAAATTGAACCGACTAATGAAGTAATTGATGAGACTGAAAATTGAGAGAACATAATCATAAGACCACACGACGTGATCTTTCGGAATGGAGGTATTGTAGGGCCTAACCTAAAACTAGTAAATCCTACATACCAGGTAAGCCATCCTTGTGTCATGTTTTAAAAATATAGTAATTGTAGATACCAAAGTCAGAAATGTATATATGGATGAAATAAATGGAAAAAAAAAAAAAAAAGAAGTTATATATATATGTAGGAAAACTAAAAAAATTTTGTTTAAAATATATATTATTAATATATTATATAGTTATTATATATATATATAAATATATATATATATATATATTATGAAAATATATATATATATATATATATGTATATATATGTGTATGTGTATGGATATGAGTGTGTGTTTATGTATGTGTGTGTGTGTGGAAGTATATATGTATACCTGTGTGTATATAAAATATGTATATTCTTTTAACAATAATAATGAAATAATGATTAATGCTAGAGAGAAAATTTGGTTGTAAATGGAAATGAAAGAAATGATAAAGTTTTATGAGTTTTAAAATCATTGTATATAGTTTCAAAGTTAAAATAGTTCGTAATAACTAAAGTAAGATATAAAATATCATAGTAGACAGAAGTCATGAAATTATTATCTTATTTAGATTATTTTAAACAAAGAATAACAGTTTCCGAATAGGGCTAAAATGCATTAAAATTGTCCTTAAAATAATATTGATATATATTGGTTACAGAAAAGAACATCGAAGAAAAGATTTTACAGAAATGGCAACACTCTATGACGTCATAAATACAAAGCAATATGGCGGACGTACAGTGAAAATCGACTCACTTATTGTCTGAACCTCATTCTGTTAGGAGTTATTTTATCTAATTCTCATAATTTTATGGAGTACTTTTTGTAATTTTATATATGAGAATATTCCAGAATTTTACCCCTGTTTTCTAGATCTTATTTCAGTATTTCAGAGTTTAGATCTAGGATTTCACAGCTCAGTTCTATTACTTGATTTATTAATTTAATGCGGCATTTGAGAATTCCAGAAATTTATATTCACATTGCGAATTTTGTTTCAATGTTTCGAAACGCATTTATTTCCATAGTTCCGAGCCAGTTCCGAAGATTAGAAACTAGTTCTAGAGATTTTTTTTTTTCTTAATAATATTATTAGAGCATTTGCGAAGTTATTACAAGTATTCTCAGGTTTAATAATGAGATTGCTTGAGATTAGTAATTTGAGAAATGCACACTGTGCATTGGCATTTATTGTCCTAAAATATTACTACTTAGATTACGCACCTTGTTTGCGAATGGAAAACAAATAAATATTACTGTAATTTTTGAATGTATTAAGATCAGTTTTATATTGTACAGAAAGTTATTAAAAGATTTTAAAGTTTATTTTTATATTTAAAGAATTTGATTAAAGTTGAAAAATAGAAGCTTTTGTTCTGATAGGTCCTTATTTTTAGTTGAGTTTCATTTTTATTTAAGATATTTTGGTTATTTATTATCGATAAGGAAAGGAAATTCATGGTTGTTGACAAGGAAGCGGCCATCTTGACTGAAAAGCCGGCAGCCGCCATTTTGAAATTCAGCCACCATTTTGAAAGTGACAGTGACTTAAAGCATTAACTGTCTGATTTGTTTGAATAGTTAAGGTGATTAAGATATAGAAGTACCTTCGGCAACAATTAATAATACTTTTCTTTTTTTAGGAATTTACATCTTAATGGCTTCTAAAATAATTATAATAATTGTGGAAAAAATATAATTTTAACTTCTGTTGAAATAAATTATATAGTGTCCTTGGACTTACATGAATTATTTGAGACTTGAGACTGAGTTGATAAACTTTGTAAATTTAATCGTGTCAATTAGCTGAGGAATTGAGAAATTGTGACTTTTGTAATGGAACTTAATTTATAGTAACTTTTGACAGTTAATAGATTGAATAGTACTTAGAAATTACAGTACTTAGTTTATACTGCATTGATTTGACTTCAACTTTGAAAGAAAATAACAGGACTTAGTTTTGTTAAACATAGATTTGGTTAGACTTAGAATTGAATTTAATCGGACTTTGACTGATTTAACTTGGAGTTCGACTTTGAAGTTAGGACTCGACTTTTCTGTAATTCATATTCGACTTTGAAATTAACATTTGACTTTACCTATGATACTCGACTTTGAGTTTGACCTTTGATTAGAAAAAATTCAATAGTAATTAATTTAAATTAGTTTCAGCTTTGACTATTGAGTTAAACGAAGTTTTTGACTTTTAGGAAATTCGTTTCCTGTTCGGACATGAAACGCAATTGATGACGACTTGGACTTTTCGGTTTGGATTTCGACTTAATTTTTTTGAATTTAGCTTTCGAACATTTAACTTTCGAATTTAGTTTCGATAATAACGAATTTACATTTAGTTTTGATTTAGTTTGAATAGATATCGTTCATTGTTGACTTACTTAAACTCGGTCTATGTACAATTTGAGTTGTATGCTTTGATGTCGAGTTTTCTGATTTTCGCTTTGTATAATTTAGTGTTTTTGGATTCGATCGTTTCAGGTAATATTCCAACTTTGATATTACATCTCCCCCTCCCCCTCCCTGTTTTGAGTTTTATCTCTCCGAAAATTATTTATGTAACGTCGTACTAGAATTTTTATTTATTTTATTTTTATTTAATTGACTACGGAGATACGTATTTAATGCATATTTCTGAGATGGTTGCCAATAATTATAGTGAGTGATTAATGTGTAAATATAAAATGAAAGAATGTAATAAGTTAAAAGTACTTTGAAGTTTGATAATACTAGTTTAAATAAATAAATACTTTTTTATAATGCGTTTAATTTGGTAATCACAATTGGACTTAAAGAAATGGTGATAATAGACCCTGGATATTTAAAACTCAGTTGATCAGTTTAGATTTTTACAATAGCTTCTTGATTAATTAAATTGAAGTTGAAATTTTGTCAACGGGGCCTTTGTTATTAATATAAAAAATATAAACCGCTGTTTGAACATAGATCAAAATGATTAGCGACGGATTTATTAAAACAGTCATTATACTAACATTTGATTACCATGAAATAGATTCTTAATTTGAGATTAGTTTGACTGTGTTGATTTCATATTGTAAATGATAGAAATGTATTATATCTGAAGGGGACCTCGAGTTCTGTATATCTGTAAACAAGAGTTTCTACGAATACAGTTAACATATCCAAACACCTCTAGCTAACTTGAGGATAAGTGAAAGGGTAACGCAATAGTTTTTATTTTATGAATTAAAACAGATGTTTTTATTTAAGATTTTTGTTTATTTTACCACTATACACTTTTAAGGTTAGACAGTTTACTATCACCTTTTCATTACTTGCAATTTTATGTAGCTTTTGTTGTAAATATTTGAGCACAAA
This sequence comes from Trachelipus rathkii, assembly GCA_015478945.1. Classification (NCBI taxonomy): domain Eukaryota; kingdom Metazoa; phylum Arthropoda; class Malacostraca; order Isopoda; family Trachelipodidae; genus Trachelipus; species Trachelipus rathkii. Next base: position 568 of record JABUQX010010202.1, on the reverse strand, counting down.
GCGCACTTTTATGAATTTGAAAGTCCGCTAATTTCCTGACTACTCCGCACCTCCGCTAGTCCGCACCATGCTGTAGTCCGCTCTGTGAGCGGTTACACTAGCAGAGACGTTAGCCGACAAGAGCGGGATAGTTCCCACCTCTGAGAGTATTAGTAATATATATATAGATTATATATATTATTAATATATATATATTGATAAATTTTTAGATTATATATATTTTATATATATATTAGTTTTATTATATATAGTTATTTATAATTATATATATTATGTATATATGCGAGATGGTGATTTATTGGGATTTGGAATTTGTTATAACAAAAGTGTTTTTTATGGAAGGTATATGTTCGAAGGTATGGAGGAGAGCAATATTAGTTCCCTTATATAAAGGTAAGGGATAAGGTAACCTTGTAAATATTATATGGTAATTAGTTTATTGAAGTGTTTTGAAACTAATTCGGTTCTTATTTGGTCGTGTAAGAGTGCGGCGTAAATGACTGAAGGACTTGATTGGTGGGAAGTAAACAAAGTGCGTTAAGAAAGTTGTAAGAGGATGTGGCATTGT
>JABUQX010010201.1:0-21303 GCA_015478945.1 Trachelipus rathkii | reverse complement strand
TGTCAATTCTATATTATTTTGCTAGAGAACCATAATAATTGGTATATTATCTAGTATTTTTAAAGTTTTTTTCAGTGCCAATTGGTATATTATCTTGCTAGAGAAATATATAATATTATCTTGCTAGAAAACTATGAACATAACTGATCCAATATCTAATTTTTTAGGTGGATTGACAGTTACAGTTGGTATATTACCTTGCTATAGAACTATAATATTTTATATAGGAGCTCTAATAGTTTAGCAGTTTCATGAATCCTCTCTTTTGGTATCTTGTCAGATAAAGATTAAGTCAAATTTGACAAATAATGGGACCAATTGGAGCCTGCAGAAAAGCCATTGAAAAAAAAGAAAATCTACCATTAAAAGACCTTCAACCTAAAAATCCTCTAGAAAAATAAAGTAGGATTCCAAAAGGCATTAGATGAAATAATGAAAATCGACTGGAAATCAAAGTTTAACAGTTGGAGAGACAATCTATACCTATCCTATAATTTCGCAAGATGCGGCTTACACAATTACAGCTTTGCCTCCTAGTCAAGTGAATGTTAAGAGGTTATTTTCTGCTTTAAAAATAATAGAATTGGATCCAAAGGAGGATTTTATTGAAAAAGTTTATTTTTAAGAAACGATTGTTTACAATGAATTTATATTACATATGTTCAGGCAGTTCATAGTTCAAAGAGGAATTATTTTAAACTTTAGGATGAAACTGAAATTTAATTTATTGCGTTTTTTTAAAAAACAATAAAAAAAAACTTTTTAATAACATTTTATTACTTAAATGTACAATCAGTTCATCGTTCAAAGATGAATTAAATTAAAATTTAGGAAGAAAGAGAATATATTTTATAGAAAATAAGATTTTTAAGATATGCAAAAAAGAATAATTCAAAGTTTTTAATTCTAAGTTAATAAAGATGTCATTTATAAACATTCATATCCATCATACCGCATAAGTTTTGTAGGAGAGAATTAATGATTTTATGTTTAAATTTAGAAGGAATTAAAATGCAGGAGTCGGAGCCGGGTAATTTTAAAATGCAAGAGTCTGAGCCGGGTGATTTTAAAGTGCAGGAGTCGGAGCCGGGTAATTTTAAAATGATGGAGTCGAAGCCGGGAAAAAATTTAAATTTCAACGACATTTCTATACGCTGAAAACATTTACAAAAGCTCCAGAAATAAAAAAATTTAGTTGGTCAAGCTTTTGGAATAGGAATTTAAAACTATTTTAAGACTTCTTTATCAGCCAGCAGCGCGCCTCTCCACCTACCCACGCATATACCGCATTAACAATCACGTCGATGTGATAAGTAAACAGAAACCTTTTCTAAATAACAAAGCGCTTATAGATTAGATCATTAGATTAGTCTTCTCGTTGGTGAGGTTGCATCGTCAAATTAAGCCGTTTTCGTTTTGGCATTTTGCCTTACGCTCGATAAGATAAAATCTTACGCATTTTAAGAACGGTTTAGTGTCAAATCGACCGCGAATGAATTCTTATTCTTATAAACTTGGTTAGAAAAGAAAAAAATCAACTGTTGTTTGGCTTTGATGTACCTGAGAGTAGGTCTCGTTCTCTCTAATTTTTTATAAGATATATATATATATATAATATATATATATATATTATATATATATATATATATATATATATATATATATATATTATATATTTAAAATTAAGCCTGCCTACCCTTAGAGAAGAGACAAGTCACGGCACTTGCCTGATATATAAATATATATATATATATATATACTATATATATATATATAATATATATATATATATATATATATATATATATATATATATATATACTATATGTAAACATTTAAATTTAACGCCCACACGGAACGGAGCTCGGATCAAAAAAAAATTTTCACAGGTAGCCTATATGATACATAAATAGACGTTTTAGGGTCGAAAATGAAAAAAAAAAAAAATCAACGTATCTCAAAAACTACAATAGCATAGCTAAAAAGAAATACAATTTGGAATCCTGGTAAAATTTTAGTAAGGAAAATCTAATTAAAGAATACCCCAAGGGTATACCGCCACGATGGCGAGGAGTCGGGGTCTCTCGGCCTTCCGCGGGGAACTACGGAGCTATCGGTAGGGTACTCCATTTCCTCCCGCCCCTCCCGGCTCGCTACAAATACCCGTGTAACTCTCCCTCGGAAACCCCCCGCTCTCTGTTCTACGTGGCAATCGTTGGATTGGGGTCCTTCCAGGGGGTCCCTCCGCCCCTCCCCTACGGGGTTTTGGAAAACGTCCCCCCTGTGTTCCCCGTCGGCTCGAGCCCCCTACATTGCCGTGTAATACCCTTTACAAATAATATATATATATATATTCACGCCCTTAGAACAGGTTAAAAAAAAAAAAAAAAAAAAAAATAAAAAAAAAAAAAAAAAAAAAATAAAAAAAAAATTATCATTTCGACCCTAGAACAGTCTATTTATGTATCATGGATGCTACCTGTCTCAAACTTTTTGTTTTTTTGATCAACAAAGGTATTTTTTTGACTCGCGACCATCGATATCCCCGTTTGGGCGTTAAGTAACTGTCCATTCTGTATAATACTATATATATATATTATATTATATGATATTAGTATAATTTATATATACTATTACTACTTATTATATATCATAATATACACCTAGTATATCAAATATCAATATATATATATATATATATATATTATATTATATATATGATATTATATATATATATATATAATTAATATATTATTTGTTCAGCCAAAAAAATCATCAAAAGTGCATCATGGTAACATCTTTTCATCAAAACATCGGTCTAAAAGCTGAAAATAATCTTCTCCATGGATTCATTTAATTATACTCTACGAGCAATATATCATATGAAATAACTCGAGCCGCGGTGCGCGTGCAATATTTTGCCAACTTAGTGAAAACATTATTATTTGATTTTTTTTCTATGAAATATTTAATTGTGACCGTCATTCTTCTTTCATTCTCTCCTCATTTCTCTCCTGACTATACAATAGGTCGGAGTGAATTATATATAATAGAGACTTAGGGCTCACTCGTCTGCACACGACTATTACTCTCTGCTTTCTATAACCTCTCCATCAGCCCACACCCTGTCTCCACCACCAACACTCATCTCATACAATACACTTGCGACGTGTGCGACCTCTGTAATATATAATCCACATCACACTTCCGAAAGTTTTCCATCACACCTACTACCACTCCCGGGCCTCACCACGTGGCAGAGACTCCTCGTGGCCGGCTACCACTTAAAACCGCTGCAGATGTTTGCTGCAACACCTATATTTAAAACTCCTGTCGTGTCATGAGTACCTCATCTCACCGGTACCCACTTTGTGCTCGATCCAGTCTCAACCCTGCCTTCCAACGGATGCGATGAGAAAATAATAGAGTCTCTTAGTGATGACAACCAGACTTATCTATTTTCCTAAGACTGTTTAGCAATCTACCAACTTCTCGCATTGCACATCTGTGATAGCGATATTAATATGATTCTGGGTTTTTCCTGAAAATGGTCTCATAGTTTCAGTATTAATAAGTCATTTCTTATAATAAGATTTATTTCGTCATAATTCATGGGACCCATGACATTGTCTATAATAAATTCCTTACTTATCAAAATATTCATTCCATGTCCAACAACTCGCTTACTTTGCAAATTTGTTCTATGAATGGTTTTACAATGATTGTTCTGCCGCCACAATTACGATTTTGGAAGAAAACCCAAACAATTTCCACATTGAACATATTTTTCTATTCTTGTTTCCAATTTTGGTCTTACTGTTGTTAAAATTTCTCCTTCATTAACATCTAACAAAAATGAATTGTGTTTGAAATTTCCCAATTTTCGTAATTCTTCTAAAATAAGAGCTCTTTCTTTAGAGTTTTTTTGGGTAAGACATGAATAAATTCGTGTACTTTTTTTTCAATCTTATGTTTACCAGTCATGCGTCTAGGCAATTTAGTCTGGAGTTTTAAGCAATATGGACAGTAATTTTTCCTGCATTTGAAATTGCAATTATTTAGATTTTGTACAGTGATTTTCTCAACTTCTGACTCTGTAGAATTTTCAGACATTGTAATATTTTCATTGTTTGTATTTGATTTTGAAATTTAGATAGAAATGCTACCTTCCATAGATGTTGAAGGAGCATAGTCAGAATCATTTGTCTTTTTATACTTTTCAGGAGATATACTATATTCTGTTAACATGGATGGATAATAGGATAATTCTTTTGAATCATCCTGTAATTCAAAGTTAAAAGTTTTCCCATAAGCTCCAGTTTCATTTTGGCCATTTGGTTGAACAGGAAAATAATTTTAGTCAATTTTTGCTGGCAGTAAAAAAGAGGGACAATCATTCGCCATGTGAAACTTCAGTTATCAAAAAGGAACCATATTAAGGTCAAGCAATTTTCAAATATGTTAATCACAAATGTGAAAAACTAGTTAAAAAATATAACAATCTATATGCTATGAAAGCTTAAAAGTTTTTTCCAACAATAGATGACAAACTAAATCTGAAATGTCGTAGTAAATATTTAAGAAATACGCCAAATTAATGTAAAGCGTGAAAAGGACGGTCACTAATGTAAAGTTTTCTCAGATGCGGTTTACACAATTACAGCTTTGCCTCTTGGTCAAGTGAATGTTGAGAGCTTATTTTCTGCTTTAAAAATAATAAAATCGGATCTAAGGACATCGTTAAAGGAGGATTTTATTGAGGAAGTTTTATTTTTAAGAAACAATTGTTTTGAATAAATTTATATTACAAATGTTTAGGCAGTTCAAAGAGAAATTATTTTAAAATTTTGGAAAAGTGAATTATAATTTTTTTTTTTTTTTAATAAAAAATATTACATATGTTCAGGCATCATAATATATATATATATATATAATATATATCATCATATATATAATATATTATATATATATATATATACTATAAACTATATATATATATATATATATAATATATATATATATATATATAATATATATATATATATATTTAATAAAAATTATATTACGCAAATGTACAATCGTTCAAAGAGGAATTATATTAAAATTTAGGAAGCAAGTAAATTATTCTTTTCTGTATCTTAAAAATCCTATTTCCTATAAAATATTTTCTAAGTTTTTAATTCTAAGGTAATAAAGATTTAATTAATAAACATTTAATTTCATCATCAAATAAAAATTTTGTAACAGAATTAATGATTTCATAAGTGTAATTAGAGAAGGAATTATAACTAGGAGTCGGAGCCGGAAAAATGTTTGCAGGCTCCACAGCCCTAGTTTCGTAACATCTATAGTCTTCGCGATTTGTAAAGATGACGCCTTTAAGTGTGATAAAATGAGGTTGCGTTCAGTTGGAGTAGGGTTGGGAAAGGAAAAAAACAAGCTCGTTTTTCCGAAAAAAAACAGCCTGAAAAAAACAAGTAAAAATTTGTTTTTTTCGTTTTTTTCAATTAAGTTGTGGAATTTACATGTTTAAACAATTATATTTATTAAATTTTAGCAAATATGCTCTAATTTGGACATTTTTTGGTTTCAATTTCCTACAAGGTGGAAGCCCCTCAGTTTGTGTTCAAAATTTTTATGGGTTTTCCATATTTTTATTTTTATATTCTTGAATTTTGATATTCAATAATATTTTGTTTGGGCTCATAATGTTATCTACTCTGTTTCAAGCTTTCAGTTAACTTTTTATCATAATTATTATCAGATTTAGAAATGCAACGTGCAAAAAGTCGTGTGACTGTACTTTTTAAGGAAATAAAAGGTTGCAAAGGCTCCCACATAAAATATAACTTTTGTTGTGTAAACGCTGCAAAAACTAGTATTTATTGCTCATAATCTAGAACTAGGAAATTCTGAAAATTTGCCAACTGGAGAATATGATTATTGCTAGAGCAGCTAAGCTTAAGCAGCCTGTTACTGCCCCTGCTTCCTTTCAAGCACTGTCATGTCACACACGATACTTCATAGTCTAGGCGTTGGCAGGCACCGTATTTTGGGCACCGGCACCGCACCCGCAGCCCCCAGCCTGTAGCAGCACCAGCACCGCACCGCACCACGAGTTTATTGAACTGGCGCACCCGCACCGCAACCGCACCGCGATTCCATGGTTTGGCCCACCGCAAACCGCACCAGCAGTTGCGCACCACGCACCGCACCGCACTCGTTACTATAGCTACTGTGACTGTACAAACTTAGTGATTGCGTGTTAAGGATAATTAAGTTTAATAAAAAGAATTCGATATTTTTTCACTATTTATTTACTTCTTACAACATATAATTATTCCATTATATATTTAATAATAAATTATATATATTATTATATATAATATATATAATATATATATACTATATATATATAATAATCTAGTATATATACTATATATATCATATATCATAATATATAGAATATATATATCCTGTGATATTTTAGATATTAAACAGCATATTTACTATATATATATAATATATAATATATATATATATATATATATATATATATATAATATAAATATATATATATATTATATATATATATATATTAATATATATAGTATATATATAATATATATCCTGTAGATTTGTTATATCCTAAACTGCAATTTTACCACTATCATATATATATATATATATATATATATAATATATATTATATATATATATATATATATATATATATATATATATATATATATATATATAATATCATTATATATTATATATATATATATTATATCCTGTAGAGATATTTTAGATACTAAACAGCAATTTTACCATATATATATATATAATATATATATATATATATATATATATATATATAACTATATATATAGTATATATATAGTAAGTATATTATATATATATATATATATATATAATAATATATATATACTTGAGTTAGACTTGATAGAGTATTTCAGTTATTAAAGAGAATTTGATTTTCTATCATAAATAATTAATTTAAACACTTTTCGAAATTAAGGTTCTTGTTCTTCGATCCGGTTATTAGATTGCCGGGCTTTTAGAATAGTCTTTCATTTTTCAACGATGTTGCTGGATAGGCAAAAAAACTTTAGCTACTTACTAAAGTATGGGAACCAAGCCTCCTTTTCCTTTCAAAATGTTAAAATGTCGAAATCAATTGTGCTTATAGTCTTGTCCTTTTGATAATATTTCTTGTAAAGTTCGAGTTTATTATATAGAGATGAATCTACAGATGATTCACCATCGCAATCACTATCGCTAGACTTTGTAAATAAATTGTCAAACATTGATATTCCATTCTTTGGAAAATATACTATGCACTAAAAGTTTTCGAAGGAAATGGTCTTAGATCTCGCTTCGTGTTTAGTTGTTGATTGTCTACAGTAACGTCCGCGGTTTCCGGGTATTTTCAATATTTTTCCTTGAAAAAAGTTTCTATATACCATTAATAATAATTCCCAAATCAGAATCAGAAAATATTTTTTTCTTAAATTTTGGGTCCAAGTATGTTGACATAAGACAAAATGGGTTTTTAAAGTCTTTGATTAACTTCATCTTGGCTTTGTTCTTTAGCCTTTTCTGTTTCTTCATGCAAATCTTCTAATGCTGATAACTGAGAGCTTATAGCATAAACAGTTGGAACAATTATCGAAGATGTAGGATATTTACTTCCACACAAAATTTGCGATGCTTCTTTGAAAGGTCTCAGAATTTCTATCAAATTCTCTAAAATTATTTTTTCATTTTTTTTAGCCAGGGATGGAAGTTTTAACTTCAAAGCTGCAATTTTTAACTGCTCTGCTTGACTGACAACTTCGTCTATCATAGGTAATGAACTATTCCATCTTGGTTTACAATCTCTCCGTAATTTTGTTTGACTTTATGTGAGTATTTTTTTTCTGATTGTATACGATTGCTTTCGTAGTTCATTCCAAATTTTTGGAAATCTTTTGAATAACGTTGCAATATTTCGAACTTTATCAACAATGTTTGATGTAAATGTTGAATTTTGTGGTTTTGGAAATAAAACGGGATCAATACAAAGGTTTATAGTATGGGCAATGCAAGGTAATCTTTTATTTATATTCAATTTCTGACATGCTTTAATAACATTTGTTCCATTATAAGTAACAGCAAAGGAAGGCATTCTAAATTTAAGTTCTTAAAAACACTTTGATATTGAAGCACTTGATGTTATCACCCTGTATGAGATTCATTTCACATGGCAATGCATCGAACAAAAAAGACACGCAATTCCAAGTCTACATCAATAAGTGTGAAGTTAGACTAAAAACTCGACTTTGATTTTTTGGCTGCATGTCCATAAATCGACATGTTACATGTAAAGTGGATTAACCTTACCCATCTTCGGGACTGCTTGACAACATACTTTTGAACTTTTTGTCTCATGTCCGCTCGTAACAAACCAATTTAATATGTTCGCCTTTGCAAATTGAGCTCTATTCGCTTGGCGCCGCGGCTTGATATCCTATAGAACTCGAGATATTTAAGAGTTATCGTAATATATATATATATATAATATTAAATATTATATATATATACTATATATAGTATTATATATATATATATATATCATATTATATACTATATATATAATATATATATAATTATACATATATATATATATGAACAACTTATAATAGTAACGGGGACACGGAACCGGAACGTCGGATTTCAAAAATCTTTTCACAAGGTGACTCTATGGTACATAAAAGCATGTTCTAGGCGGCATTGAAAAATGGAATTTTTCTTTTTTTTGTTTTTTTATATCTCCGGTTAGGAACGTCGGATTTAAAAAAAACTTCACAGGAAGACGTAACCTACCTAACCTAACCTAACTTAGAATCAACTTGTGAATTTTTTTTAAATGCGACCTAACTAACCTGAAATAAAAATGAATTTTTTTTTTCTATTTCACCCCTAGAACATCTTTATATGTACCCATATGTTTTATTTTTTTTTTAAATCCGAGATCACAAATTCATCTGAATGTTTACTATACTTGTCCATATTATATATACTATATATTATATATATATATATATATATTATATATAATATAATACTATATATATATATTATATACTATATATATATATATTAATAATATATATATATATTATTAATATATAGGGTGAAAACTTACTAACAGCCACGGTTAATACTGAACAATATTTAAATGTCTTTATATCAAGCAAAACTTGTATAAAAAAGGAATAAATTTGAGGAGGTGAACTGCAATTTTTTGGTAAAGTTAAATTAATAATTTTTATTCATTATTATTGTTTACTTGTCTCTTTTTACTGCGTAATTCAAATTCCATATTATATACTACTTGGATGTTGTACAGCTAACTTTTTCTATGATTAGGAAATAAATAAAAGATGACTTCAATATTTTAATTTTAATTTTAAAAAAAACAACAATTTCCTGTACAGTTTTTCAGTGAAACTAAGCTAACCCAAAACCTAACCAAATCTAACCTAGCTGAAGCTAACCTAACCTAAAAACAAATCCATTTCGCCCAGTAGAACATCCATCTCTTCGTCGCTGGTGAAATGTTTTTTGAAAGATCTTATATGACGTCCCGTTCCGTGCGGCGTTAGTTAGGTGTCATATATATATATATATTATTAATATATATATATATATATATATAATATATATATATATATTAGATAATCGATAATATATATATATATAATTATAATATATTATATATACACCGTATACAGTCACGCACGCACCATCAACCAACAGTGAGAAAGCGAGACCCTTCACATCCATCTTTATATTATATATATATTATAAAGTAACTTTAACTTTAAGAAAATAGATTTTCTATATTTTACTAGTTACTGTTTTAAATTAAATACACTTAAATACGTTACAAAAAAAAGCAGGAGGTTCTACCGATCGAAATGACATCAGGTCAGCGGCCACCCATTCCACAATAGCTTGATCAATTGATTTTTTCCTTATGGAATTAATCATCACTGTTTTTTTCCCTTTTGAATCAGAATTGGTTTTAAAATAAGATCACACATTAGAACCGTTCATTTTCATTTTTAATTTTCTTTTCTATTCGTTGTAAAGTGCGGTACTATGATTTCGTCTTAAATGGGCCTTCTTAAATTTGAAAGGCTTTTTATTGACTTTTAGAAAACACAGAACGGCATTTCTTTTATCTGAATTTCCCAGTTTTCTCCATAGCCAGTCGAAAAAAGTTTGTCCATTTGTAATGTTCTGCTGCAAAGTATTTTGTGCATGTCTTCTGAACAGAGTCGCCACTCCATGAGGTTGAGGTACTTCCATAGTGGATGGTACTTCGTCCAAGTCTGAGGCACTTGAAGACGCCATTTTATTTCTTACCTTTACGTTTGATTATTTTGATAGGCTATATTTTTAATCAACGTAGTTTTTTTTTTTTAAAAAGTTAAACAAATATCAGAGATTAGTTATATATATATATTATATATATATACACTTTATATATATATATATATATATTACCTATATATAATATAATATATATAATATAATATATTTAATAATATACTATATATTATATATAGTATATATTAATATATATATATATATATATATAATAAATAAAAAAATCTTATGGGGCATATATATATATATATATACTATATATATATATTATATTAATATATATATTAATATATTATATATATATATTATATATATTATATATTAAAACGACCTTCTAACTTTCGGCGAAATGGTATGAACTCGATAATGGTCTACATGGAATCTCAGACGGATACAATGTTGAGGAGAAGAGGAGAGAGGTGATGGATGTATTTAGAAGGGCAAATTTGATTTAGCTCGCTGTGACTGAAACAAAGATTGAAAGGAAAAATGGTGAAATTAAGTGGTGCTGTGATGTGAAATGTTGTGCGTGCTGGTGTGGAAAAGAATGAGAGAGGAAGAGAAGGGAGTTGCATTTTGGATGAGGACACTGTGGTATGAAGCTATGTAGACTTTGATCTGTGTGAGTCCTAGAATTCTAATGGTTAAATTTAAGTTATAAAAGGTCAAGGTATTGTGTGGTCTGTGACGTATGGTCCATCTGAGGGAAACGTTAAGAGAGTTACGATTTTTTGGGATAATCTGAATGATGTTCTGGCATGGGGTGAGTAGGAGCTTCAGATTGATAGTGTTGGAGGGACCTGAAATTTGGACTAGGTGATCAAAAGGGATGTATAAACAGGTGGTTTGGACGGGTGGCGGGAGAAAATGAGAATGGTAGAAAGGTGATTGATTTCTGCTAGGAGAGAGAGGTATGTGTGTAATAATACTTTCTTTAAACCCAAGAGTATCCATAAGTATACCGAGAGTCTGTGTAGGTAGAGATGGTATCCAAGAAGTAAAAAGTATGATCGATTTAGTGTTGGTGAGAAGGAGACTGTTGAATGTAATGTGTGGATCGCTATAAATCATTAGGGGTTTAGAGAATGGGATTATCGGATCAATTATGTTGTTTTATATGCAACATTAAGTTAGTGGGGGCTTGGGTGGAGAGGGGGGTGATACGAAAGGAAGTAGGTAAATTAAGAGTGAGAACGTTAAGTGTGCAAGATAAATAAGGATAAGTCATGTAAGAGCGCTCGCTGCAGTAAACGGCTCTGAATGTGAACATGTTGATAAGCTGAGGCCATAATCTGAGGGGGCCAAATGAAGGGAAGCAATTCGTAGTAGTCGCAAAGGGAGTGTGTGGATGTTGCAAAAGTAGGAAGTAAGAATGTTAACAGCCGAATGGTGGAATGCGAAGCAGGTGATGACCAAGCAGCGTCTAAGGCTAAAAAACTAAACGTGTTGAATGTATTAAAAGCAAATGATGAAGTTTCAAAAGAAGAATGCTTGGAAAAATATATGGAGGAAAAAGAAATACTAAAAGGATATATACGTAGGAGAAAACAAGAGTAAATGAAACAGTTTGAAGGAGGCAGAATCGAGCGACATACAAGGAAATAGAAGCTCTTCTGGAAGAAGCGCGAAAGGTACAGAATGAGAATAAGGAATCTGCTATTACGCCAAGTACATGATTAGGGATGGTCTTTGTCACTTGTATGAGATATGGGAAGGTGAGCGGGAGTGCTGGACTAAGACATCACTTCCGAAAATACATCACAATATTAACATAATGATGAGGTGTTAGTATGTGGCGGTTTTGCTTGATGCGTTGCAAGAAGGAATAGGTATTGGGGATGAGGTTATTAGTTATATATATATATATGGGTAGGGTGAGAAAGTTGAAGAAATGTAAATCTGCGAGATAGATGAAATTACTAGTGAAAGATCAAGAGCGGAGGCGAGATGGTGATTGATTTGGATTTGGAAGTTGTGTATAGGGTAACAAAGCGTTTATGGGAGGGTATAGTTCCAAGGATTGGCAGGCGAGAGCTCTGATGGAATAAGTACCCTCTGTATAAGCGGTAAGGAGACAAAGGGGAACTGTGAGAAAATTTATAGGGAATACGTTTATTGAGTGTTGTAGGTAAGGTATTATGCTGTATTTGTCGAGAAGAGTTGCGGTCGAGTGACTCGAGGGACCTGATGGGAAGAAACAAGGATGCGTTTAGGAGTGGGGAGTGTGGATCAAATCGTGTACATTGAAACAAATGATCAGGAAAAATGAGGTGAGAAGAAGAATAAATTATATTTATGGACTTGGCAACAGGCTATGATAGAGTTAATAGGGAAGCTTATGGCGTCAGGTGTTAGTGATATATGTGTTGGCGGTAGCTTCTGAATGGAATCAAAGTATGTATGCACGATGCTGAAGGCGTGTGTCAAGCACCTACACATCGGTCACGTCAACTGGTGATTGCGTTTCAGCGATAATAGCGGAGTAAAGGCCTCCCCTCGTTCGTGTTATGTTCTCTTGGTTATCTCAATCTTGTATATGATGGGGTTCACGAACGAATTGAGCGTCGGGGGACTGGCAGAAATGGCTGTTCGACCATGGTGGAGCCATGGAGTTTGGTGCAGGGTGCCCTACCCTATTATATGGGATGATTTGGTTCTGTGTGGCGAATCTGAAGAGAGTTTGAGAGGACTTGATAGAGAGATTTGGCGGCGTGTGTGAAAGGGAACGGCTTGAAAGTAACCGTGGATAAGAGTAAGGTATGGTTGTGAGTGAGGACACTTCCTCAGTGTGAAGTTATGTTGATGGTGAGCAGCTGGAACAACAAGTGTCTGAGTTTAAAGTATTTAGGATATATGTTGGATGAGAAGGAACGGACGATGCAGAGTGTAGTTAGGAAAGTTGTGAATGGCCAGGAAGGTGGCTGGTGCAAAAAATCCGTGGTGAATGCAAAGGGACTAAGCTTGAGCTGTGCTCCAGGGTTCTACATCGACGCGGTAATGTGTTACCTGTCGTCTATTGCTCACTGGTAGTGAAGACCTATGGTCTCGGCACTTACAGCAAGTATAGATCTAAATCAATGTCGCTTCAGATGACAATCTTAGGGGTGTGCTAGGTTGAGAAGAATGAATAAAGAGAGGAATGAACCGTTATGAGGAGAGCTGGTGTGGGGTGAAAGACAAGGGCTAAATGAGAGAATCAAATGAAAGTATGTTGCAAGATGGTTTGGTCATGTGAAAGGCTGGATGATCAGTCGGTTGGTTAAGCGATGTATAGTGGTGAGTGTGTTGGAACCGACCGGCTGGGAGCACCCGAAGAGAAAGGTGGTTTCCCACTGAGTCGACGTGACACGAATGTCCCTGAAGCGAGAGAATGCTGAGATTTGGCAGCAGGGAGAAATACAACGCGTGCTCGATAGGAGAGAATGGCGGTAGTCTTTGCGCGTGGCCTATCTCTTATGTCGCGCGCGGCATGACCCGGCCAGTTTCCCACGCCGCTCGAGTCCCAGGCTGTGTAAAAACTATTGAAACTCTCGCCTTACATATATACGGTACGCGTCAGCGTCGTCACCGGCCATTGTACCATCACGTGCAGGGTCCGTCGCAACGGAGTCCCATCCCGATGCTCTAGGGCTCGATTTTCTGTCTGTGACGACGCTCTCCACTAATTAATGCGTACAGCAGGGGGCCGGTTCAAGCTCGGCGCTTTCTTTTCGACGTTGCATGATTTCCTACTGCTTTCCTTTCCGCATGCATGTACCAGCACCTTCACCCCATCTTCGGGGCAAAGAGGAAGATTAAAGAAAGAAGAAAGAAAGCAATATATCAATCACTATATACTCTATATATAGTACTCATTACTTCATCTTATATAACTATATATATAATATATATCAATATATATATAGCTATTATACTTAATATATATATAGATATATTATACAATATTATCTGAATATGTAAATAAAAAAGCTCACTGACGGAACCCGCCACCCGCACCAAACGCTTCGCACGCGCACGCACCGCCACCACAAAGCTTCGCACCGCGCACCGCACCCGGTACGCCAGTAACTAAAAAAATTCTCGCACCGCGCACCGCCACCGCACGACACCTTCACATATTTTGAGAACCGCAACCGCACCGCACCGCACCGTGCGTTCAACCCTACTTCCTCACGACTGAAGATATCAGACTTATTAGTTATTCAAAATTAAATGTGGCTGATCACGCTGATGAGCCCAGCGATAAATGAGCCTGTCACAGTAGTCACAGCACGTAGTCATACTCAGTAGTGCGGACTGGGGTCGGGCGAGGGACGACCTAGTCGACTTAGTTGAATCAAAAGTTGATATTCCAAGCCAATACTTTATTAGTCTCATTCACTCTATCCTCCTTACATTCTACAATCTCTGGCTATATATTAATTTCAATATTTTTTTCATTTTCATTGCTTCAAGCATACTTGATCCATTATTGTTTGCATTTCAGACTCATCTATATAAAGTCATAATATACATTAATATTTCAAAAGTAAATTGTATTTTATTAGTTCTATTATATGAAACAAATGTAAAATAATAGTTAAATTAGCTAAGTAGAAGCTACAACACCAGCAGTCTTGCAGACACAACTACGTGTAAATCGTGTAAACGAAACAACTGCAATAAAAATATGAGAAAGGTAGTTCTGCTATTTTATAAATCATAATGGAATATTTGTTTTAACTTTCAAGGCTATCCTTATATTTTGAAAAATGAAAATATTCAAGTGAATTAAAGCCTCGTTTATATTCTTTTAAAAATAACATTTAAATGGAAAAAACGAAAAAAACAAACTGAAAAAAACGCACAAAAACAGGAAAAACGCCACCGATTTGCAGAACAACGGTTTTTTCCCCAACACCCTAAGCTGGAGGATAAGGGGAAAGCCCTATGGATTTTTCGGAAACTTAAGGGTTGTAACGTTTTTCCTAAGGACGTCAGTAATTTTTTTTTATATATTTACTTTTTTTTAGCATTTATGGCTGTGATTTTAATAAAAATCCGCGGTGATGCGTGATTCTGCTCCACTACCATACTTTATCACCCTTACCTATAGTATATAATATATCTATATTATCATATATATATACAGATCTATATATAATATATTATAACTATATATATATATATATATTTTTATTTACTATACCTATACTATATATATATATACCATTACTATACTACTCTATATATATATATATTATATATTATATATCATATATATCATAGTATACCTATTATATACTATATTATTTCTCACTTATATATATATATATACTATATAATACTATACTATATATATAGATATATATCATAACTATATATAATATATTATATATATATATATAATATATATATATATATATATATTACTTTCTCAATCCCACCAACCACCCACTTCCCTTCAACTTTTCTACCTTTATTATACTTTCTTTTCACAAAAACCGATTCGTCAACCTCAATGATTTTCTGTGGGCCGCCTATCTTTTTTCTAGAATTTAGTACTTCTGTCACACTCACTTCTCTGCAAAAATTAAACCAATCTGCCACAGTATTTCTTGAAATGCCTAACATGGAACAAACTTTTGTCGCAATTACATCATTTACCAAAAAAAAAATTAATTTTAATACATTACAATAGCTGAGATACGATTGATATAAAAGTGATCCTTTTGGAACATAACTATACCTTTTACCACATTTTTTACATATAAAATAAAAAACATTTCGTTTATATATTTCACATTTTTTATTACAGTTAATACAATTTATATCACTTAATATTAACTTGAAGTGCTGTAAAAATCCTAAGAGCTTATAATCATTAGAGCATATTTCGTACATCATCCAATAACATTGTTTTTTAAAATAAATCACAACACATCTTTACATTGTACGTTCCCAATTATCACTAATGTATATTGACAAAATATCACTCGCTTGCTTCACTGTTCTAAGCATTAGAATACCTTGTCAGACCTACCATTTTCAATAGACTCATTTATTAATTATTAATCAAATCATTTTTATAAATTGAAAAGACGATATTTATATTTAATAAATAAAAAATTACATTTTTGTTTAAATAAACTCTTAAAACTATCTTAAATTTTTCGTCAAATCTTAACATTCCCCATATATATATATATATATATATATATATATATATTTATTATTATATATTAGCTATTATATATATACTATATATTATATATTATATATATAATATATATATCATATGATAATATTAATGGTACTTATATACGTAATTATAATAAGTACTATATATAGGTATATATTATTATTTATATTAATTATTATAGTCATCCCTAAACACCGCTGTCCCAGCATGGACTGCCAGGGCTGGTGTCGCTTCGCAGATATGTATGCTATATATTTACTCCCTGCGACGCGTTCATGGGAAGTGCTGAAATGCCAAGAAGAGGGTTTCCTGCCTCCATTGCCATCCGAAGATAACCTTCAAATTAATAAACTGCGTCGAATATATCTCCAACAAACTTCAAAGACCAAAGAGACGAAATGTCACCAAGTATTTGAAATAATTTTTTAAAGTCCAATATATGTTATATTTCTTTCATTTCAAATGTCCTCAAAAGAACTGATGAGAATAAATTTTGCCGCTCCTTCAGCTTAAATTAATTATTCGGAATAATATGAATATTATGTGTTTCTATATTATTTTCAATTAAATGTATTATTTGAATCGAAAGAAAAATCCATGGATTTAATAATTTTGTTGCTTCTCCTCTTGAGTCCGATAAATATAAATTAGTAATCTTTTTAGTATTTAATTTTATGTATCTGTTTCGGTGAGATTTGATATCAATAAAAACTTTAAACGTTTTATGTTGGTTTTGACAAATTTTATGTTGCCAAATTTCTCTTTAAAAATAAAAATTAATCTTACGTTTACATATCATAAACAACAATAAAATAATAATTAAAATATAATATCAAGTGGAATACGATCACCAGAGTCCATTTGTAAAGTACGCTACTCATACACCTCAAATTATACTAGGATGAAGTAAAACAATAATCAGTCTCTGCTTTAAGGGAGCTACAGAGATATTTGTATGAACAGTATTTCTCTCATCATATAGGGCGACACTGGATGCCTATTATGTGCAGTTTGAAAGCATCCCGGTTATAATAAGTCGTTGTTATTATCTCATGTGACAACGTATAAAATTCCGAAAACACGTGGCTATACGCACACCACGACAGTACGAAAGTAAAATTCATTCTGCTGACTCATTTCATTTAAAATATTAAATATATTAATATTCAAATATATATAATAATATTAAATATAATATCCATATATATATAATATATATTAAAATAAATAATATAATTAAAGTAATATATATTAATATTAAATATATTATATGATATATTAATTATTATATTAATATATATATATATATTAATATACTTAATATATATATATATATATATATATATAATATATATATATATATTATTAGACAGACCCCTTGTTTTCAAAAAAAATACATTCTGCACCAGTTACCCTATAATAACTACTGTAATCATTCAATTATACTCTAATAGTTACCGGTACTAGTATTATCCAAAGTTATTATAACATGGCTAATTTTAATTATATAATATGTGAACCATATACTTATAGTTTGACAGATAATAATTATTACAAGAAGCCTCAAATTAAATACAAAAGATATTTTGACTCTCTGAACAAAAGTTTGCAAATGACCGCTCAATCTCTGAGTGAAGTGAATAAACATTATTCTTCTTTATTGAATTTAATGTATAATCTGTGCTCGTAATTAATTGAACAACTATACATTGCGTAATTTCAATAAATAAAATAGCTCTATATAAGCCATGTACTGATAGTTATTATTTAAAATGTGAAGCTAAGCCTAGGGATGCGATCAGTGCTGTGCTTACATCTGGGAAAAAGCGAGTTATATCCGTAGATGTCTCTGAAAAACTCTGCTATTATATAATTTTTCTGCGAACGGGTCGCATCTATCATTGTTGCTGTGCACATCTATCTATCGAACTCGTGTGATTGCTTAATCGCTAGTCTCTTCGGGGTCTCGCGGCTATCTGATTAACGACTCTTATTTTTTATCTTTAACGTAATTCTCAAGACTCAATGCTTGTACTGTTTCATTAGTTTCCTAAAAATGCATGAGAATTAAAATCTCATGTGGAACAGCTTGGCAAAGAAATTTTACGAATTGGGAGGATTTTTGAATGGTTGTATATGGGCTATATAAATGATCTAGCTACATTCTCACGTAGGTAACTTTTAAATGAGGCTATCACGATTACTATATTTAAAATTTTAGGGGGTGCATCAAAATATTAATAATTAAACTCATATTTAAATATGAAAATATGGATATTATTTGATTGTACGTGTGTAACGTTAATATTCTTTTATCAATTAAATCTTTTTAAAAAATTTATATATATAATGATATTTTTATAATTAATGTACACGAAATAACATTGTGAAAAAGATATTTAACGGGCTCATTGTGTAATTTATATACTCAGTGACCTTTTCACTTACCTTTCGTCAAGTTATGTCCTCATTTCAGATCCTCCCTTTAAACGTAAATTACATATTTACATGAACGATCGCCTTGAGTAAAATTTTTTTATATGATAAAAGAAACACCCTTGACCGTCGCCAAAAATACTATTGAGTACTAATAAATTCTCTATATCGCGTTCACGCTGCACCACCGTGTGTATCTGAACCCTGTTAACTCACTCCACACCTCAAACACTCCAACATCTCTCGAACACTAATTTTAAGACTTATGTCGTATTCATTTCCGCCCGTTAGTTGGTACAGCCATACTTGTTTATTTTTTATTGTGCTACCTATGAATCCTCTGCGTATAATTACTTGATAATATTTTTATCTCAACTTTATATATGATTTGGCGACATTTATTATCGTGGCGCTTTACACTTACCTTCGTCTCTTGTAACGACTAGTATACTCGTTTCGTGTAAGGAAAACACCCCAAAAACCACATAAAAGCTCACACCAGAGAAATAGCAGCGTGCAACTGGTCGACAGGTTATATAGCTACTAGTGTATGAGCCAACACAGATTGAGTGATTTATAATTATGATAATTTCGTAGCTAGGCCTACGTCGTCTGGCGACTACCAAGCTACTAATTTCCGATCACAAGACAACTGGACATATAATAAATGTATGGAAGCATACATTCTTCAAATATCGTGCATAGTATTTTATAAACGCGTGTGGATTATTTCCAGTGTTTTTATAGTGTGAAATTTCTATAGTAAATTAATATATATACATTAAATAAATAAAAGCTTAATAAATTAATAATATTACTTTCTATATCTGTCTCTATTTCATTTTACATTCAGGGCTTCGCAGTGCTTCGGACAGCAGATTTTGTGCATATTGATGATGTTTTTCCTTGGAAAAAACTTTCTTTCGTAAAGTAGCTCCCGAAATAAAGGAAAGGGTGTTTTATAAATAGAAATTTTTTTAACAGATCTTTCATAGAACAATGCTTATCCGAGGCTACCTTTACGGAAAGTCAAGACGTTTATCAAAGTTGATTCATAAATAAGGGCCTTAGTCTCCTTACCTTTATTCCGGCCTTTTCTCTTCTTTTCGTCAAGTTCCCTTCAGAATCCTACCCTTAACGTAAAAAGTTCAAACTGTACTCAATGATCCTTTAGATGAGAGACAACATGTTCCTATTATCGGTTAAGCAGACCCCTTGACCGAAGCAGAAATACTTAGCCCGGAATCTAATGTCCAATTCCCGCCTCACTACCTTGCTGACACAGCGCGACATGCGCCTCTCTTAACGTACTTTCACTTCCTCTTTCGCCGCGCGCGCGGAGTTTGTTTTTATTGTACTTGTGACTTCTATTATTAATTTGATCTATACCTAATACTATTCTGAGTGGCATTATTAGTGGTAAAGAATACGATTTTGTCGACCACTCAAGTATTACTTTCGTGGTAGAAACTCACCCAAAAGACCAATAATGCTGCGGCTCACACCCAGACGAATAGCCAGCGTGTAACTTGTGCCGACCGCAGGTCCTTACTTTGTGTAGGAGCAGATGATATTTTTTATAATTATCAGTAATTTTCGTAGTAGTCTAACGTTCAGTCCTATAGGCTATACAAGCAAAGCCCAACTGAAATAATAAATGTCAAATGCCAACACATCTCAATCTTCATAGTATTTTTAAACGCGTTTAGATTAACCTTCGTTATTTTTTTGCTCCTTTATTAATATTTTCTACTAAATTTTAGATACAGAGAAAAATTAATATAGTAATGTTACTTTATTTGTGGTCGCATCCGCTAAGTCTTCCATTTACTTTGATGGTCTCATTTGGTTATTGATCTACTGACGTTCATGACAATATCGATGAGGTTTATTCCATGGTGAAACTACCTCTACTTCGATAAGTAAAGTGCCGAATAACAGGAAAGCGGTGGTTATAATAGCAAATTTCTCTTTTAAGATTCGTTCTGCAGTGCACTAAGGGATAGCGCTTATCTGCTTCAGCTAGGCTTTACGGAAAGTCCATAGCGCACGGAATTTCATCTCAACTACAGTTGATCTCGATACCAATACCGGGACCCTAAGGGCCTATGAATAGTTACTTTATATTCGGCCTTCCTCTTCTTTATTCGTCAACTCCCTTCAGAATCCCTCCCTAACGCTAAATCTAATTTTATATGAACTGATCCTTGACGAAATCTTTCTTA
>JABUQX010010200.1:20000-30692 GCA_015478945.1 Trachelipus rathkii | reverse complement strand
CACACAGTTCAGCTCCACTGGTCCTCTTTAGCCTAGCTATACTCGCTTGAAGCAACAAGCGGCTGCATAACATAGCCCTTGCTCAAATAGTTCTATTCTTCATTAGTCTATATCAGAACATTTCTTTTTATATCAGTTAGCACTCAGCTGCAACAAATAGATCACGCTTAAGCATCAAATCATATAAAATTTAATAAAACAATATGAAAACATTAAAAGGCAACAAATTCCTGCCTTTCACTTGACGTCAACACATTACTATGCAACTGCACCCTGAAATTAAGAGCAGAGCGCTAGAGAATAATCATCATCCACACAAGAATGACCCCATCCCACTAAGACATCTACAAAGACCATCTCATGATCTAATCATTTCTACGACCTTAAATTTCGATTCTACTGCACTCGATAAAATGGATAGCATGATCTCTTGCATAAGCTCTGCTACAGCGTTGTTAACTCGGCGAAAGAATCGCAGCACGTCCCATCAGCCCTAACATCAACGCATACTTAGCCCACTTTTTTCGTCCAGCTCCGAATTATCCTAACCACTTGAGACACCGAGAAGGATGACAAGCTCTCCTGATGACATATAAGCTGCAATGTTTTTTTCTGATGTAGGAATGCATTAATAAGTTTCATAATTCTAAAATTATTGTAGTAAATGATAAAAAAGTTATTATTATTGTGCATTATAGAATCGGAGAAAATATTATTTTTTCATTTTACTAAAATTCCAGACAAATATTTCATTGTTCGAAAAACAAATCTAAACGAGAACAATATCCTATAGTCACCAATGATTTAAACTCTTTACCTCATTAAAAAGCTATAAAACCGTGACGCTCTAATCATGCCATTATGCGCCCCAATATTTCGGATCATTGCATATAGTGATCCAGAAAAATTAGTTGGAAGCACTTTAAACGAGGCTGATATACGACAGCGCTACATGACTTTACGATCACAGAACAAGCTTAGTTCAAAAAAATCAATGTGTCAGATAATGTAGAATTATTAATAGGTGCTGCTAAATGTTTAAAGTATTTATTGATTCACAAATATAATCTATGATAATCGAAACAAAACACTAGACAAATTTTTATTATTCGCATAAATTATAGCGAGAAGACATAATTAAACTGTTATTGTAAATTGTTTTAATAAATTTCTTTGGAAAAATATCACAACACAGCTTTCAAAATTGTCTATATCATAATTTGAAAATGGCACAAGATTAACATTTAAACCTTGTTATTTCATTATTCACTGGCACAGAAAAAAGCTAAAAC
Source organism: Trachelipus rathkii (assembly GCA_015478945.1). NCBI lineage: Eukaryota > Metazoa > Arthropoda > Malacostraca > Isopoda > Trachelipodidae > Trachelipus > Trachelipus rathkii. The sequence goes on along the minus strand of JABUQX010010200.1, from coordinate 29,400 downwards.
TGCAGCCTTCAAAGCGAATAGCAGCCAGTTCAGTAAAGATCCATGCGACTTTAAAAATAAAAATCTTCACAAGAAATGTGCGAAGGCTAAAACTCAAATTTCTAAGAGTTGCAGTACAAGTAATCATACAATTCTAGTCGCGATCATTAATATATATTTATTCTCAGAAATTTAATTAAGAATTTGACATGATTTTCACTCTTTTTTAACCAAGTATTCCCACTTATCATATATAAAAAAGATAAAATTGTAAAAATTTTTAAGCTAATAAACGTATCGAACATATCAAAATTAATCGATATTTAAACTATTTTTTTTCAGCGTCAAAAAAATTTAACAAACTTTTACTTAATTTCAATCACAATTACCTAGCTAAAAAATTAACATGATAAAAAAAAACAACTCTGTTGACAACTCTCTGCGGCTTCCTCTCATTGGCCATGTTTTAGCTACACACGTGGGCGCATCACTGCAGGCCCGTTCCACGGGTATGTCGTCGCCGATTTTCGATATATGTCTTTTATACTGACGACATCCTTTATAGGTCATAGTGCATATATATATATATTATAATAATAGTATAATCTATATATATACTATACTATACTAATATATACTTGTATCTTACACTATAGTTAAAATAACCTATACTACTATAATCAGTGATACTAATAATACCTTGAACGCGCATATATAGAGCCAACTCGCATCATACATATCACTATATATTATATATATATATATATATGAGTATATAGTATATATATATATAATATACTATAGTACTTTAATATATATATAGATCAATATATATATAATATATATATATATATTATATCATATATAATATATATCGACTATCTATCATATATATACATATATATATATATATATATAATATATATATATATATATATAATATATATTCCATATATATCAACATCCTTTTAAAGGAGTAGTGCATATATATATATATATATATATAAGAACAATTTTATAAAGCATAGTGGTACACCTAGAAGACCCAAGCATTTAGCCCATGAGAACGCAGTAAAAATTCCAAACCGATATTTAATTTTAAATACTTTAATTAGGATAGAGTTGTTTGAACCTTTGCAATATGTTTCGAAAACTATTTCACAGGAAAAAAGAGATTTGAGCTAAATTCTAAATCTTAAAATAGGAAGTTTTCTTTGTGGTATGAAAGACACACTAGGCCTAACTGGAACTAGGTACAACAACAAGGTGAAAAGTGTTTAACTTTGGCAGTTCGAACTTTCGAACTTGCGTAAAAAAAAAAAAAGTTCTTGGCATTATTTTTTAATCCTGTTTGTTAAAATTTCTTCCTAAAATTTAATCATGTAACCAAAATGGCGGGCGGATATTACCAAACATGTTTTAGAAATGTAAAAACAAAAAAAAAAAAATTTTCAAAAATTTAATAAATTTCATATAGTAGCAATTTTGAATAGGATAAAACTTAAGCCATGCTATCTGACCTAGCCTAATCTAACATAACGTAACAGAGTAATAAAATATAGGAATTTTTTTATTTAATATTTAATGATTTTGCGTATTTTTTCTCAAAGTATAAAAATCCAATTTGTGTTCAGTATTAAAAGATCTATAATTAATTATCTCAATTTATTTATCAAAATCTCGAACAGAGACCATATATATATATATATATATATATATATATATATATATATATATATGGTCTCTGTTTTAAGGTACTCATTTATCTGATTCGTATAATTAAAGGAAACAAAATAATCATTGAACTCAAACTTGGATTTCTTCTATACTCCCTGAGAAAAAAATACGCAAAATCATAAATATCTAAATAAAAAAAAATTCCTTCATATTTCTACTTACTCTGTTACGTTTGTTAGATTAGCCAAAGTAAAGACTAACATTGATTAAGTTTGGACGCATTCCAAAGTACTGCCTACTATAAGAAAGTTTATAAATTTTAAAAATTTGTTTGTTATTGATTTTACAATTCTAAAACTAGTTTGGTAATATCCGCCCGCCATTTTGGTTACATGATTAAATTTTAGAAAGAAATTATAACAAACACGATTAAAAAATAATGCCAAGAACTTTATTTTTTTTTACGCAAGTTCGAAAGTTCGAACTGCCAAAGTTAAACACTTTTCACCTTGTTGTTGTACCTAGTTCCAGTTAGGCCTAGTGTGTCTTTCATACCACAAAGAAAACTTCCTATTTTAAGATTTAGAATTTAGCTCAAATCTCTTTTTTCCTGTGAAATAGTTTTCGAAACATATTGCAAAGGTTCAAACAACTCTATCCTAATTAAAGTATTTAAAATTAAATATGGTTGGAATTTTCTACTGCGTTCCCATGGCGTCTAAATGCTGGTGTCTTCCTTAGGGCTACCACTATGCATTTATTAAAAATGTGTCTCTTACTTATATATGAATATATATATAATATAATATATATATATACTATATATTATTATATATATTATATATCATATTTTATATATACATATATATATATCATATACTATACTATATATATATATATATATATATATATATAATCTATATATATACTATATATATCGTATATATATATATATATATATATATATTATATATATATATATATATAAATACTAATATATTATATATAGATATATACTACTATATATATATATATATATATATACTATATACTATATATATAATATATATATAGTATATAATATACTATATTATTATATATATATTATATAATATATGCGTTACTCTTTGTATTTTTCTTTTTATTTTTAAAAGTATGTTACATAAAAAGACATGTATCGAAAAAATCGCCGAACACTACTCGTTCTGGAACCCCTGCAGATGTCACCGTGTTAGCTCTAAAAAACTCCAATAGAAGGAGCGCAAGAGTTGCAACAAGTTGTTTTTTTTTATCATGTTAATTTTTACTAGTAATGGATTCAAATTAATAAAATTTTTAAATTTTTTGACGTCTGAAAAAAAAATAGTTTTAAAATCATTAATTTTAATGTTCGATACCGTTTTAGGCTTAAATTTTTTTACATTTATCTTTTTATATATTAAGTGGGAAATACTTGGTAAAAAAACAAAAATCCAAAAACTGTAAAATTTCTGAGAATAAATATATATAATTCGCGACTAAAATTTATATACTTTGCAACTCTAAAATTTAGTTACCTTCGCACATTTCCTTGTGAAATTTATTTTTAAACCTTGGATTAATGACTCCTGCTTTTCCTTTGGAAGGCTCAAAGTTTACTGTTTTTGTCCATGAAATGAAAATAACAAGGTTTAAATTTACTTGTCCAATTAATTATTGAATATAAACAATTTTTGAACTGTGTTGTTTTTTCCCAAAGAAAATTTATTAAACAAATTACAATAACAAGGTTTTAATTTGCTTCTCCAATTAATTATCGAATATAAAAAAATTTTGTACTGTGTTTGTTTTTTTCTCATAGATATAATTTAATAAAAATAATACTTAAACAATTTTACACACTATTTTGTAATCACATTTATCAACACATTGATTTATTTTGACTAACTTGTTCTGTGAATCTAAAGTCATAAACCTGTCATATATCACCGTTTTAAAGTCTTCCATTAAATATTTTCTTGATCACAATTCATGATCCGAAAATTGTGCGCCAAAATGGCAATATAAGCGTCCACGTTTTATAGCTTTAATTGAGGAAGATTTAAATCATTGGTGACTATAAATATTTTCTCGTTTTAGATTTTGTTCAACAAAATAAATATTGTCGAATTTAGAAATAAAACAAATATTTTTCGAGGCTATTCTCAAAAATATAATTTTTTTTCATTTTACTACAATAATTTTAGAATTATGAAATTATTAATGCATTCTAATAAAAAAAAAATCACTTAATTCATCAGAGATGTCACCTTCTCGGTGTCTAGATGGTAGGTAATTCGGACTGACGAAAAACAAGTTCTATTTCGATCTCTCATCTTCCCAGAACCTTTTCAGAACTTTCAGGTCCTTACAATTATTGAGCAGAAGAATTTAACGTGTGATAGATCTAGTCAGATTCTTAGCATTCTGGTGGGATTGATGTTTCCTTGCGCTTCTTTAATTCCATTGATATTTTACCAATGAAAAGCAGAATGTTCCTTTTTATGTTTCCTGGTGATATAATTTATTGATTTTGATCTAAGGAATCTTATTTGTTTCACTGACCTAACATAAAAAAGAAATTTCTGATTATAGGACTTTGAAGAAAGAAATTTACAACTTTTAAGCACCGCTTGTTCTTCAAAGGAATACAGCAAAAGGACATGGACTGACTGTGTTGATTATCCCAATGCTTCTATAAAACAGTTGGTCTTCCCTTATATACTAGAGTTTTCAAATGTTCAAAAAATTTCGTTCAGATGACTGTTAACGTTTTCGAAATGCTATATTTAAGGTACCGATAAAAGCAATATAATTTCATTACAATCTTGTTTACATATATTTTGAACTCGGTAGGTTTCCCCCCTCCCCTTTACCACTTACACACACACACCTACACATTATATATATATATATATATATATATATATATATATATATATATTATATATATAATATAATATAGTATATATATATATATATATATATATAGATATATATATAATATATATATATAATATATATATTATTATATATATATATATATATATATATATATATAATATATATATATATATATATATATTATATAATATATATATATATATATATATATATATATATATATATATATATATATAAGGTAAAACACTGCAATAACCACTTATATCAAGCATAATAAAAACACAAAAGCACAAAATTAAAAGGGAAACTGCAAGCGCTTTCGACACATTAAAATTTCCTCTTCAGGTAAGATATAAAAGGAGTGAGAAGCCATCTGTGCTTTCCCTTCACGATGAAAGATTAAAGTAAAATTTAACTTTAGTTGAACTAAAATAAAAGGAAGTGGTTATAACAAAAATTAGAACATAGTTACCAAATCAACACAGTTTTATATATTTTATATATGCGAATATATATAATATACATATATACAATCACACTTTATTATCAACTATTATCAAGTTGGAGATATTTTCTAAAACCTGGAATTAATTTTAATATAATATATATATATATATATATATATATATATATATATATATATATATATATATATAATATTATATATATAATATATATTTTAAAAATTAATTTATTATATATAATATATATATATATATATATATATATATATATATTATATATATAAAAATAGAAAAATAAATTATATATATATATATATATATATATATATATATATATATATATATATATATATATATATATATATATATATATAATATATATATATATATATATATATTATATATATATATATATATATATATTTATATATTTATATAATATGCTGTATATAGTTTCTATTTACAATATATATTGTATATATATATTTATATATATATATTATATATATATATATATATATAGTCAATTTTAATTTATAACAATAATAATCAAAGCAAATTATGAGTAAATATCAATATATATGAGGAAAACATATTTGTGGTTCACGAAGATTTCGGTAACTATTGAGTTCAACAGATTCTGACAAAATATCGATATTTTTTCCGATAATTGTTTTTTTTTTATACAAATTCGTCCCCATGTAAAAGTGCTAAAACAGTGGTGCCAAACCTCTCTCATATATAAACGTAATCAATCTATCAAATTTTTTTTTTGTTTAAATTCGTTTTAGGACCCATTAAGTTTAGGTTATGATAAGTTTTGTTAATTATGCACAGTAAATCTGTCTACTTAACCAAACTCATCATAACTTTACTGATTTTTCGAACGTAAAATTTAGTTTTTTTATTAACAACAATTGGCAACGTTGCTTCTAGGAATATCAAAAGATCGATTGATTTTAAAAAAATTTCGAATTTTTTTAGAATATGTTGAACTCAATAATCACCAAGATTTCTTAGGTTTATTGGTTGTGGAAAGCACAAAAGGATAATCTCTAGCGGAGGCAACACTACGAGGGTTAAAATAAATAGTGACATCTGTTTGGGGCAACAATATGATGGTGCAGCAAAATTGAAGAACAGTTTTAGTCGTGTTCAAGCTGGCGTAAATATTCAGCGGCATTTTATGTTCAACTGTTCACATTCATATGGAGTACAAGACATTAGAAGCTTATTTTTAGACCAGTGAAACCAACTAGGCATTATTTTAGGTCACCAAGGCAGAAAATCATTTTAATAGAAAAAATAGGAAAGATTTTCAAAAGCAGAGACAAAATGAACAAAGCTATCACGAAATGCGAAACTAGTTGAGTGGAAAGTAACAATGAATTGTTACAGTTTAGAGAACTTTTAAAAGCAAAATATCGAAACTTTTTAGAAGAACTTGAGATGAATTAAGATATTGAACCTTTTAAAAACCTTAAATATTTTGTTATCTGTTATTACGAGAGAATTGGTTATCAGTTTAATTATGACATTAACTATATTCTCCTTCATTCTCCCATTATGTACTACATCGCAGTCTCTATTACTAGCGACAGCAGCTGCTCTTAATCATCTAGAAAATGTGACGCTAGTTTAGAAACACTTTCGCTCATAAATCTATGAAAATTTTTCTAGCATTTTGGAAGTCGCAATAAAACTTTTGCTTTCAGAATCAATGTAAAAGTAAAAGACACAGGGCAATTGCAATTTCTCTTCTTAGTGATCTTAATAATTAGTTTGAGAGCAAGTTCGTAAGACATAGATTCATACTTTATAATATTCTATTATTCTAACGTCATTCTAACGATATCTATTATAAATATTAATAATTTTTGTAAATAAATTTGAACTATACAGTTAAATTTGAATTGTAAAGAATTTTAACATCTCTCTCACTCACAACTAGCACTCCAGAAAGATCTTTCTCTCCTCTACAGGAGAAGACAGACTAACATAACTCGCTTTAATGAGTGTTCATAATAGCTACACATTATAAACAGTTATCAATCATTTTGTTGATAGGAGAGTAAGTGGAAGAAATTATATATATAAAATAACATCTTTTTGTAATTTTAAATTGCTATCAATGATAGATAAATATTTTATTCCCTTTTATTCAAGTATATATATATATATATATATATATATATATATATATATATATATATATATATATATATATATATATATATATATATATATATATATATATATATATATATATATATATATATATATATATATATATATATATATATATATATATATATATAATATATATATATATATTTTATATATATATATATATATATATATATATATATATATATATATATATATATATATATATATATATATATATATATATATATATATATATATATATATATTAGTGATGGGACGATTAATCGGAATCGGCATCGGAATCGGAGGAATCGGCTGTTTTTCAGGAATCGGAATCGGAATCGGAATCGGCAAAATTATACCGATTCTTTGACCGATTCTTTGGTACACAATCTGAAAATAATTTTTATTCGATCTTTATGATACTCAAACATTGGCCGAAGTTTGCCGTATTGATTTTTAATTTCAGTTCTTCCTTAATTCTATTTAATTAAAGAAAACTGGATTGAGCGGTGCATCTTTACGTAGAGCCTAAGATATCATGTTAGGATTTTCAGACAGGCAGACATTTGGCAATGTTTCGTTAGTCATGTTATGTAATATGTTTTGATAATTATATACCCATGAACTCGTAAGTGAGCAGTGAAATATTTGCCTTGTAGGCTTGTAATAATTGGAGTTATTGAATATAAATGCTATCCTTCGAGTTTCACCTTTTCACGTATCTCACACAGCATCTAATATAAGTGATTGTCTTCAAAATGTTATGGAAGAATTCAACATTCCTGCTAATAAAATTCATGTTATAGTAAGGGATAACGCACCTATTATGGCTGCAGGAGTTACACAAGTAGGATTCCAGAAATTACCTTGCTTTTTACAATCTTTGACACTAGTTCTCAATGATGCCATATTTGAACAAAGAGACGTAAAAAATATATCCATATGCAAACAAATCGTAGGTCATTTTAATCACTCGCCCCAAGCTATTTCCAAGTATGAAGAATATCAAACTAGATTTAATTTACCACAGCACAGATTTATTCAGGATATACAAACCAGATGTAATAGCCAGTATCATATGCTTTCAAAAACTTTTGAACAAAAGACGGCTCTCATTTCATATTGCAGTGATCATTCAAAACCTGTATGCTTAGAAACAATGGAAAGTTCTTGAAAAATTGCTAAAAATACTTAAAAATTTTGTTGATTGTACAAATTTATTGAGCCACAAGGAATCAATGGCATCGGCAATAATCCCAAATATGAAAATGATTTGCATTTTTTTAAAAGAGTCAGAAAAAAAGAACTATTTGAGGGACTTGGGTCTACAGTATCAGCATGGAAAAATTCAGTAAAAAATAGATTCAGCATTTACTTTACTGATAAGAATCTTGTGCTTGCTACCTATCTTGATCCACGCTTTAAAATTACATTCCTTGAGGATGATTACAACAATATAAAAAGTGGAAGATATTCTTAAGAAATGGATGTGCGAAGATATATGTTGTATAAAGGAAAGGAAAACAGTTTCCACTACTTTAAACCAATTTTCAGATTGAGCCACAAGGAATCAATGGCATCGGCAATAATCCCAAATATGAAAATGATTTGCATTTTTTTTTTTTGAAAAGAGTCAGAAAAAAAGAACTATTTGAGGAACTTGGGTCTACAGTATCAGCATGGAAAAATTCAGTAAAAAATAGATTCAGCATTTACTTTACTGATATGAATCTTGTGCGTGCTACCTATCTTGATCCATGCTTTAAAATTACATTCCTTGAGGATGATTATAACAATATAAAAGTGGAAGATATTCTTAAGCAATGGATGTGCGAAGATATATGTTGTATAAAGGAAAGGAAAACAGTTTCCACTACTTTAAACCAATTTTCAGATTTTTCTCATTTATCAACAGAATAGGGCGAAAAAAGTGATACTGAAGATAATAGTTTTAACTTCAGTTTTGAAAGCTGTTTTTCGGAATTTAAAGAGAAAAAGACTTTAAAAACAGCAAAGAAACTCATTCCTAAGGAGAAAGACACATATATTGAAAAATTGAAGATGTTATAAAAGTAGAAATCAGCCAATATAAAAATATGAAACTTATTAAAAATTCAGAAAGTCCCTTACAATGGTAGTCATCGAATAAAGGAACCTTTCAGCATTTGGGTGTCCTTGCTAGAAAA
>JABUQX010010200.1:0-15000 GCA_015478945.1 Trachelipus rathkii | reverse complement strand
TGTTATCAATGACTCAAAAACCCAATTTCATCATCTAGCTTCTCGACATGGTCTTATAGACACAAATATATCATTTTCTTATTTCGCGAACGCGAACTCTCTCTCTCTCTCTCTCTCTCTCTCTCTCTCTCTCTCTCTCTCTCCTCCGTCTCACACACACACACACACACACACACACACACACACACAATGGACACTGTTCTTCTGAACACAAGACGTACACCTTGATTAGAACTAGTGCGACTTGTCTTTCCACACACACACACACACACACACACACACACACACACACACACACACACACACACACACTTTCATGCAATCTCTCCAACTCTGACCCCACACTTGATCGCTATGCTCAATCTTATAGGTGCTCAGCTGGTAAAGTCTGGAACACACTCCCTTTCTCTACTTTCAAAGGCCGTGTATCGGGGCAAATCGACCTTTAAATTGGATCTGCCTCGGTAACTCGCACCCAACTTTGGTGGAATTAGGTAGACCCACCAAGGACCACAAGGGGTTATATATACATATATATATATATATATATATATATATTTTTATATATATATTTTATACATAAATATATATATATATATATATATATATATATATATATATATATATATATATATATATATATATATATATATATATATATATATGAAAAGTTATAACTTTTAAGAATTTAATAGCCATTTTAAACACAGTTTTAGAATCTGATGTACAAACGTAACAAACGCGGCGTTCTCTTATGTACAGATTAGAGAGTACTCTTAGTTAAAGGTCAATATAAAAATGTCAAATTAAGGATTGCCATTTGATATCAAACATTTTCCTCTCAGCATTGCTTAGCGAGTGCAATTTGCTAATAATAATAACTTATTTTGTATTTCATTTGTGCCCGATGGGAGGAGGGTGAAGGATTGCAATAATATACCTGATGGAGCTTCCCTGCAGCCTTAGAATTATGGAATAAGATGAAAACTTATTTCACTATTATTTACAATAAAATATTAATAATTCATTTAGTCAAGACGTGTTGTGTTGTTCTGGGTCCCTTGGGGGTCTTGGGATGGATTTTGGGTCATTTGTGGCGTAATCTGAGGAGAGTTTGAGAAGATTTGGCAGATGAGAAAGATTTGGCAGAGGTGTTTTAGAAGGAGGGTTATTGAAAGTAAACGTAGATAAGCAGTTAACGGTTATGAGTTGGGCAAGAACGTGAGGATAGCCCTCAGTTGTGAATATATGTTAGGATGGTGAGCAGCTTGAACAAGGTGTCTGAGTTTAAATATTTAGGGTATGTGTTGGGATGAAAGGGACGGATTGATGCAAGAGTGTTCATTTTGTAGTAGGAAAGTTCCAGTGAAATTGGCAGGAAGGTGTGGCTGGTTGCACATTATTAAATTTCGTTGCGTGAATGTAAAAAGCAGGACTAAGTCTGGATTGCGCTAGGGTCTTGGATCTAGGTTGTTGTTACCTGTGTTATTGCTATTAAGTAGGTGAGGGACTTATGGCGGCTGGGGAATATAAGAAGTTATATAGATTCTAAAGTTTCATATGTGTTCAGTATGGACAAATCTTAGGGAGGCGGCTAGGTGTTGAGAAGAGATTGGATAGACAATGAGAAATGAACGTATGTAGAGAGAGTTGTGTGCGTGTAAAAAAAAAGGGGTAACGAGAAAATAAATGAAAGTATGTTGAGATTGGTTTGGTCATGTGGAAAGGCATGATGATAGCGCGTTGGTTAACGGAATGTATATTGGCGAGTGCTGTGCGGGACAACCGACCGGCTGGGCGAGACAGAAGAAAAAAAGGAGATTGAGTTAGTAAAGAACATGTTTGCAGGAGAGAAATGTGAGTTTGGCAGAGGCAAGAAGGACAAGGTGCATTGATAGGAGAGGAATGACGGGAATGGTTGATGTAAGGGGGTCATGGTTGTGGCCCACCTGGGCCAGGGGATGAACCCTAACTGAACAATTTACATATGCGGGGATCCCGTTCGCGGTCCTTGAAAGCTTCTAGAGTGGATTTCTGGTTGCGACCGAGTTCTACTAATTAATGTGGTACAGAGGGGACGGTAAGGCTGGGCTTTTTTTTCGACTTTTTGTCATATTTCGTCCTACTGCTTTTTTTCCGGATGCATGTAACGCCACCTTACACCCAATCGTCGGGAAAAAAAGGTAGATGAAGGAAGGAGGATAAGTTACTATATAGTATATATATTATATATATATATATATATATAAAATTATATATTGATAATAATATATATTGGGATATATTAACTATATATATATATATATATATAGTAGTATTATATATATATCTATTATATATATTATATATATGCCTTCCAAGAATTATCACAAGAAAAGGGAATTACCAAGAATAGTAAGGACACAATGGAAAGTTTAAGTAGCGTTTTAGAAGTTGCCTGACGTGCTTTTTGAAAATTAATGTCGATAATACTATATATTATATATATAAATTATATATATATATATTATTAGCTAATATATATATATTTATATATATATAGTATATATATAGTATTATATATATATAGATACTATAATATATATATTTACTATATATATATATATATATATAGTATTATATATATATATATATATATTTGCATCTTTTCCGTTTTGAGGAGACAGGATATATCATTTTTAATATTCAATTTTTTTATTAATAAGTTATTATGTATATATAGGGTTGTTTGTTTCCTATTTTAACAAATAAAAATAAATAATCTTATTTGTGAGGAAAAAATAAAAAATGTTTAAATAAAAATAAAGATTGCGTCAGTGAAATACTATTACTTCAAATATACTAACATAAATTTTAAAAATATTGTTATTTTATGTAATTAACAAGCGTAATTGTAAGCAAATAGTTTATAATAAGTATTGTAAATTTAAAGTTACTAAATATACATTCTAGATTTTTATTTTCGGTACTGCGTCAAATGAGACAGCTCATCAGCGACTGTCATAGATTTATAAGCGTCAATCAAATATCAGATATTAATATTAATTTACTTTATTATTTTATAAAACGAAAGGATAATATCGTATAGGTATAGGACGTCGAAGATATGAGTCGGGTCGTCTTCAGCGTCCTTCCTAGTGGACACTTCGTGCCCCTCACTCTGTCCTACGTACTATGACATACCAGAGGCGCCACCTAATAAAAACTCTAGAAACTTTTTCTACAGTGAAAAATTATTATGATCAATAACAAAAAACTTCTCTGTCTTTGCTCCTTCTCTCTCTATCCCCACATCTAACTAACTGCTTCGAATCTTCTTCATTCTATACTCATCTTAATATAGAACAACATCTTTTAGTCAATAAAATGTTAAATTTAAAAATATAGGTAATCTATTATCAACTATATATATTATATTTTCCACTCTATAATAAATTACTATTTTATATAAAACCTTCTCCTATTATATAATTATTATAATTCCAATATATAACTATATATATAGTACCTTCAAGGACCAGAGTAAGGGTAAGTAGCATTATCTCTCTCGAAACAAGTTGTATAAAGATCATAAAATCCCCCTACAAACCACGTACATAATCTACGTTCCCTCGACATTTATAATACTTTAAAACGTACGATATATTATATTATATATAAATATATCATCATATATATATATTATATATATTAATATTATATATTATATATATACTATATATATATATACATACTAGTGACTAAATATCGAAACACAATGGTAGTATAGCTATATTATACTATCGAATTTACTCACACAAGGAAAATAATTATACGTATGAATAGAAGGATCTAAACACGCGCGTAATATAAAAATGTTTTTACTGAAGACACTGGTATGTAAATTAAGCTTTTAGAATAGAGTTGTAGATCTCTTGCATTTATGCAGTAATCGACCCATCTCCTATAGTGGTTTTAGCAATACTCTTACACTCTATTCCGACTTTCAGCGGTTGTAAATAACTTGACTTCTGGATTACTCCAGTGTCTTTTCAAAATCTCTCGACAAACCTTACTTATACTTATTAGTGTTAGTCTATTTTATTGTGTGATAATCTAGATTATTTATTTTTATCTTCTCTTCATAATCTGATGTTACTTTATAATTTAGATATTATATTTATTTATATTAATATTTATTTATTTTTTATAATTAATCGATATATTTAAAAAGTAAAATATATCTTAATGAAAATAGCATCCGTAGAAAAAATATAATGGTATATATTCAGGAAAATCGTTTTAACAGTTAAACCTAACGAATAATTATTCTAGCATAAAATATATTTATTAGTATATGATATAGTATAGTATTATATTATTATCATAGATATATATAGTATATATAATATATTATATTTATAGTTAATATATTATAATATATATTATATATATATTAAGATTAACCTTAGTAATATAATTTATCTCTACTTCAATTTTTTTTTTTTAATTATATATGTGCAATATAGTATTTATATATTTGCATTACTTTATAAACAATGAATTTTAAGTTATACCGATAATAACGTAACTAATTTATTTCAAAGGTTCGATAATATTTTAAATCAATTTTTATAAAAATACGGAAAAAAGTACTAAATCATAGAGCAGAATAAGAAGAGTATAGTATAAACGAAAGATGTATTGAAGAGTATAGGGGAATTAAAAATCTATGTTTTGCAGTAGGTAATTTTTTAACGCATAAAATATAAATAAAATATATATGGAAGAGAATATCTTTTAACATCTGTAAACCTAATTTAAAATAAAAAGGAAAAAGGAAATATAAATTATATTATCAATAATTGAATATTAATTAAATACTATTATATAGATTTAAATAATATTGTATATTAACATATCATAGTTATTACCAAGATAAATATTTTTGGAAAAATAAATTATTACAATATATATATACGATATTTTGTCTATATGTAAAGTTTACCTATATTGTGCAGAATAAAGACTAAAGCTCTAAAAAATATATATCTGAAAAATATCATGAGTGTTTGAAAACTCGAAGTAGAATCCTGCTTTACCTAATTTTATCTGTTAATTATTTAGTTAAAGTTTACTTATTGAGTGTTTAAAATAAAAAAAAATTAAATTTTATCAAATTTAAACAACTATATTAGTAAATATGTTACGGTTAATTTAATTTATTAAATTTTACTCACCGAAAAACTCTCTCTCTCTAAATAAGTAAATAAATAAATCGTTAACATATTCTTTGTACGGTTTTGATGAAGTGAGCAGAACAGGACCACAGAGTTTTACTATATCGTTTTACGATCTACCGTGTCAGTTTTAATTTTTTTATTCATTATTTTTTATTTTAAATTATATTTCTTTAGTATATGATCCTAACAATCAAACTAAAGGAATACTTCAACAGACACCAATAAAAATAATAATATAGACCGAGTTTTAAGTACTGCAGCAGAAGCAGTATTAATTTTTTTTTTTAATTTTTACCACACTAAAGAAACTAAGGTATAAACTCGCTAATAAGTAATTGCAGGGTAGTCTAGGTGGGTCTCTCGCTATTCCGTATGGAATTATCATCATGTTGGATGATGACTGGATGCACCTCCCGCCTCGGGGAGAGTGAGTGGTACTCCTCGAGCTCCAATCGCTGTTCTCTACTCCTCCTGTATGTGTTGCCCGGTGCGTCGCGCTTGGTGGGTTCCTTCGCCCTCTCCCTCTTATCGTGGATGTTATGGAAAACAGTATTTCTCTCTTCCTCTCTCTGTCCCCCGTCGGCTCGAGCTCCTCTTTATTTTTTTGATTTATTTTTATTTCTGTTTTATTTTTGTTTTTAGTTCTAATTTTTTTATTTATACATATTTTATACACAAATGTCAAAAATGCTCTTACAGAATTTATGTAATACTGTTATACGTTTTTTTATATAAATGGTTGCCTGAAAGCCGAATTTTTTTTAAATTTCATGATCTAAAAATTTATTATCTTTATTTGTTCTATTCTGTTTCTTTTTATGTTCTTTTTTTTATTATTTTTATCAATGCAATTTACATTTCTAAAAAGATTAGTTTTTACTAAATATACTATATTATTTCATAAAATAATATATATTTTTAAATAATTGTTATGGAGGGATATTGAGTTATTTCCATCAAATAAGAAATAATTGTTTATAATTAATTGATTTGAAATCAGTAATACGATGTTAAATATATTTACCTAGTAATACATATAGCATTTTTTTATATACATACTAAATATTAACTATCAACTTATGTCTACCATTTTATGAATATGCACTTATGTTTAAAATAAGTACTCTCGATAAAACTTTATATAGAAATATCATAGCACACGTTTACTACTGAATGTTCTCTAATTGTTGTGTATTAATTACATATAGTAATTACACACGTCTAAAGACCAATATATTTAATAAAAGAACCAACTGTTCCTTTAATATAATAAGGGAAGAGGCCTCGAAAAAAGGTACCTCACCCTCACGACAGAATAGGCAACTCCCATCCTAGTAATACTGATAGTTTTTTGCTATATTTTCAGTCAGAAACCACAGACGAAGTCAAACGTGATACAGAGTCATTTAAGCGTTTGATCTTACGGACTATCCATATATTATATTTATTTAGTTTTTTCTCATTTTATAATCTCCTCGAAACATAAGATGAATAATATAATTATTGGGCATTATGATATATACAAAAGATAATGTGTGTGTTATATAAGACTAAGGAATACCATAGGATATTAGATGCAGAGCAGGCTTGCCTTTAATTGCATGTGCAGAGCTGATCGCGCACTGTCATTCGCGAGCTAGGGTGGCCATATGGTTGTTTTTTTGTCCATAATATTAGATGAAATAAAAATTGATTTTCTTTTATTTTTAAATATTAAATAGTCAATTTATAATAAGTGTGTACTTGAGAGAATGGAATATATATATATTAATTATATATATATTATATATTATATATATATATTTATATATATTATATATATATTAATATATATTATATTATATATATATTGATATATATATTATAATATATATATTATATATATATAATAGATATATATATATATATTAATATACATCAATATTTATAAAATATTGATATCCACATCAGTATCCTCTTTAAAGTTTTTAATTTCTTTTTAATTAGATTAAATGTTGTGTTTTTTAATGATCGCATTGCTATATGATTCGAACACACGTTTCACCTCTAAACGATACGTTAATCAATCACAATAAACAAGAAAAAGTAATAGGTATAGTATGTATTACCTCTGTATATTATATTGTGGGATATCATTATTTACATATATTAAAATTGGATTATTAATATATATTATTATTATTTTAGCTGGGTAAATAATCCCCATTCCTCCTAAAACAGGTTCAGATTTTTGACAGTAAAAACAATATTAATTCACTTATTATTATTCATTGTATTATGTCTTTTGTGTAAACTATTAATATATATATATCTGTTTAATGTCATTATATTTACTAATTTTAGGATATGTTATTGTGTGACTAGATCCCCTAATTAAATTTATTTATGGTCGACTACATCAATAATATAAATTTGCACCTCGCCTCAGATTATTATTCTTACTTTTTAGGTTATGTTTATGAATTTAGTTTTTTTATATTATAGGATTATATGGTATTTAGTCTGGTTTTTATTATTTTTATTATTATTGTTTATAGGCTTAATCGTTAGTTTAATAATATTCTTCACAATAATATTTGATCGGTACTTATTGCGCAGTGGTAATATATTTATGTATTAGTGTACTCTATTTATATATTATGATGATCTACTTTTCTCAAATAGAGAAAATTCTAACAATGTACCCTCAATATAAGTATTACTATCACTTAAATTAACCATGAAACATATATATTATATATATACGAACCAGCCATATTTTATCCTGATATCCCCCTACCCCCCTCCCCCTCCTCTCTATCAGACTAATACATATCATCCTCCTATATACGTATATCTATCTATACATATCATCCTCATCTAGTATACGTATTAATATATACTACTAGTACATATCCCACAAGCCCCCTCGGGGGAGCCTATTCTTCCACTTTTTTCTGTATTAGTATACTAAATTATCTCTTAAATAATCATTAGGTAACCTCATTGGCAACAGGCCTGTCTTATTACATAGCGCCTAGACTGAACTGCTTCGAGATCCCATCTTTTCGTGAGACTGAATTTTATTAATCTATTAAGGATAATACATTGATTATACTTTGAATAAATTAGAATACACTCAGATATAATAACAAATTCAGTTCCATAGAATAATCGTGATTTAATAAATATATTATATATGATCAGATCAGGTGTTATTAATACATAATAGAATAAAATATATTATAAATTGTATTTCCAGCTATAATTTGAATAATAATAAGATAAGTAATACATGTTCCTCAATAATAATATTAGGGCCATAATTTTAGTGAGAGAATAGTCCATCCATAATAAGAATTTAATGAAAATTTAAAAAGAATTACTAATAATTAATAAATATTTATAATAATTAATATATAAATAATATATATTGTATAATAAATAAATATTAATTAATGATTAATAATAAGAATAATAAAATAAATTTAAATAATAATTATTTAATGCAATAATTAAATAATGAAAATTATATATTAAATATATTAATATTAATAATAGTAATTATAAATTTATATAATTAAATATTATCATATAATATTAGTTAATAATAATATAAGTTAATAATAATGTAGTGTAGAGTAGTAGTATACATAGTAAAGCAAATTGCAGTGAGTATAAAATAATAGGTGTTAGATTATATTATTATTATTGGTAGTATTTTAGAATTACTCATCTATTTACTTTCACTTACTCTCATTTACTCCTTTTTGTCAATGCCTCAGAGCAGGATTAGTACTGTGCTCTCTCTACTATTATTTAATTGTATTCTTCTTGTATTTCATCTTTGTGTTTGGAGTATAATATATATCCTTTTGATCTATTAACATGATTAATTACAACTGACTATGCTTAAACTTCCTAATCCTATTAATTAATGAATAAGAATATATCAAATATATAAGTAATCGTACAATTCATCTTATGCTATTAATTATTAGATTATCTAATTCTACTTACTCAACTATTTTATCATATTATTGATGAAAATACAATAATCATACACATTCATACTCAGATAAGGATAGATGACATTTATATTTCGAGTAATAATGATATACAAGCTCAATAGCATATCATTGTCAGTTTAAATTATAACATATTTTCTAAGAAGTGCATGTAATGTTATTTTTTTTATTTCCTATAGAGACTACGTGGAGTATAAAAATACTAGTAGTGACATAGGTTTTCTAGGGGTTCTAGGGATTAAAATGAATTCTTGGAGTTATTTGGAACCCTAGATAATAAAGAATCAAACAAACAAAATCAAACAAAGATACAAAAATAAAATTCTCAATCCCGCTCTAGCACCAAACAAACTAAAAGTGTTTGTTTTTCTCATAGATTGCTCTACATCCCTCTTATTTGTATTATACGTGTGTCATCGCTAACTGTACTACGGGGTTGTAATCCCATTAAAGGGATGCTACAGGCGTTTGTACTATGATCAATTTAAAGGGATACAGGATTAAGTAGTTTTAATTGAGTTACTTATACTGTAGCTAGTGAGAATATAAAATCTAAACTTTCAAACACATACCATAAACTCTCCTTTTTTTGAGCTACTGGGTTGTGATCCCATAATTGAAGGAATTACAGAGTTGGTTATCTCAATATTCTTTTTGGCTTACTATTGTCGTCCCAAAATTATTCTTAGGTTTTGCATATATTATATGTTAATTCATATAATAATGTTTCATAGCCTCCACTGATAAAAAACCATTGGCCCTCCACTGAAAACGATTGCGGTGACGTTCCCCCTCCTCCTCAATCCCTTTTAACTCATTCAAAAGTAGTAATCTAAAGATTCTCTCTCTCTCTCTCTCTCTCTCTCTCCTCTCTCTCGTCTTCTCTTATCTCTCTACTCTCTCTCTCTCTATACTACTCTCTTCATCTCTCTCTCTCTCTTTAATACCAAGAAAGTATACTGTTAACCATGACTTGATGGCACTATTTGATATTCCCTGCTATAGTCATGTACTTTACCAGGTTTTCAACCGTTTATTAATTATTTTTTTATTTATCTCTCACTTTATAGACTATTCATTCTTATAAGCAATAGATGATAATGGTATCTTTATCCTTGCACCTCATACTTTCTATTTTGTAATAATAAATCTATATATTTCTTGATGATGCAAATAACATATCCTGGTTGTATGTGGCTTTGAGTGACTTTTGATATATGTATAAAACTATGTGATAAAATTGGGTGATTGCTTGTGAGTCATGCGCACCAAGCTTAGATAAAAGGCTTATTCTGACCTATTCGTTTATACTCTAGTTATGGCCTCAAATGAGAAATATCATGTATGAATAATATCTTTGTATTTTTAAGAAACATATCTTTCATCTACCTACTCGATACATCTCCCACACAACTATAACTTCTTAAAAAAAACTACATAATTCATACTTTATGTTTATATTTTCTGATTTTTTTTTTTATAGAAAGGATCACGTTCTCTTTATCTAAAACTTCAAAAAGAGATAATATGTTGATTACTATAGGATTTGCCACCTCATAATACTAGTTTGACATTTTTTATTCCTAATGGTATAACACAGCTAGAGGGTAAAAAGAACTTTACATTAAAGACAAAAAGTTTAAATCTAGTCTCTCAATTATATGTCTTTATATATATATATAGATCTCCGAAGTACATGCCTCAGTATTTGCTACTAAACTTATTTAAATGCACCTGCTGAATTATTTCGTTTGACATCTCCATTAATTTTAACTTAAACTCTTTCAATTTCCATTATATAGGCATGTCAGCCATTAAAAGAAGCAGTGATTTATGAGCTTCTCTCTCGTGGCGCTTTTTTTTACTGTATTTGTTGTTGTAGTTGCGTGCTATATTTGATATGGGTCGCATGTGCGAGGCTGCTGATCGATCCCATTGTGGTGTGGCCTGATCCATAATAGTGACCCTATTGATTTACAGTAAGTTGAAGGGTGTTTGTGTGTTGATGTGACAGAGAAATATCTGGTAGTTTTAAGTCATCTACAAATAGAGAAAAATTCTCTCTCTCTCTCATACACATACTCACACACATCTCCCTCCTAAATACATCCATTATCTCTCTCTCCTCTTCTCTCTTCATTCTTCTCTCTCTTCTCTCTCTCTCTCTCTCTCTCTCTCTCTCTCTCTCTCTCTCTCTCTCTCTCTCTCTCTCACTACCACACACTCACACACACTTTCTGAATTATTTTTTGTTTTTCACCCACCCATTGTAAACGATTTATTTCTATTTTTTTTAATAAATAGTAATATTAAATAGATTCTATGAAAACTATGGTATAATTGTATTTTTAAAACTACTATTCTTGGCAGAAAAATCTCGATTGTGCACCTTCCCTCTTTATTTTTTTCTTATAAACTTATTTTTAGGGGTGACGTTCGTTATTACTTTTTAGTAGTGATATGGAAGATCCAGTATGGAAAAAACTACATATACTGCCCACATTTATAATTCTATCTTAGTTTTACTGTGTGAGATAGCGCTGTATATCGAACGAGAATTACATTAAAATTATAGAGTCTATTCGCTTGTCTTGCTCCCAGAAACACTACTTTTCGAAGTAAGTTATATGTTCAAAAGGTAAGTGTTAAAAAACAGATGAAATAATTGTTATAAACTTTAATATGAGAATACATGAAGTAATACGATAGTACTATAGCGGTCAGATAAAGTTTTAATGGTCATAGAAGTGAATCTAGGACTGTAAAGTAGTTTAGACTGTAAGTATTAATTATGTCATAGGAGCTCTTCATACATATAGGCGGAAGGCGTGCTACTATGTGTTCATAGAAACATCAGTATATTAGTAATTGCAATAGTAATAGTACGAAATAAGTCTCAATTTGAAACAGTTCCAAAACTAGATGGAATGAAGTAGGAAGCCAAGGAATGACAGAGCTGATAATGAATAGTATGAAAGAGGGTATAAATAGTAGATCCATCACATTCAAAAAAGGTATTGTATCTATCAGTGGATAAAAACCTCTCATGTAATAGGCTACTTACGTACTCTCATCACTTTATATACTGTACTAATACAATAATAAACAATCGAGTTAAATTGGTCTGAAGAAGCTTCTTGAACTTACCTTCGAAATACTTTAATTTAACTCAGAGGCTTATATATTGTAAGTAATGAGTTATAATGCAATTATATATCCTCTTATTTCAGCGAAGAGATGTCTGACAGTTACAGACACACAAGAACTATCACAAATGCTTATAAATATACGGAGCAGTAAAGGAATTAGACCTATGTGTTTTTCGTAGTTATATAGATATATTATACAAATAATGGGTTGAGAATGTCTAGTACATAGTATTGTGTTGAGAATGTCTAGTCAAATAGTGATTGTGTCTGAGAACTGTCTCTGAGTATATAGTAATTTGGAATATCGAGATTGTGTACAAAGCAGAGTATTATACGTTAGATCTGTGACAAGTTTGTAGGAGACGAACCTCACCAGCTTGGCGTTGTACATAGTATTGGGTTAATGTCTAGTACATTATAGATATATTATGAGGTTCTATAAGATATTCCTTTTCAGCATATAGAGTGATGTAATTTCTCTGTTCAAATACCAGAGTCAGATATCACTTGCTTTCATCTTCATTACATTCTCTTCAGTATTAGATAATTTTCACACTCCTATTCTGAGATGACTCTCAGTGAGAATGAAACATGAATAGATGTGTAGAGGTGATTGAGTGGCATATAGCATTATCACCATATAATTAGATAGCGGTGATAGCGGAAGATTACTAAGTAGGTATATATAGCTAAATCCAATCATTGGTAATTAAAAGTGAAAGAGGATACCATTATTATAAAGTACTATTAATATATATTGATACTATATATATATTATTATAAATATATTAATTAGCTTACTATATATATATTAATTAATATATAAATTTATATTATATATATATATATATATAGTATAGTAAGTAGTAAAAATATTTACTATATATATATAATATATATATATAATATATATTATATAATATATATTATATTTATATATATATTATATAGTATATTATTATATTATATTATATATATGATATATGTAGTAGACGGTATATATAATGTGGGTATAGATATATATACTATATGAGTAATATATATATCGGAGCTAGTTATTCTACGTATAGAAAACATATTTGTTTTGTATTACGTATAGAAAAATTGAAAAATTTAAATAGATCTTGTATTTTTTATTTCTATGTATGTATCAAAAATAAATAATATGGTTCAAATACTTCGATGAATATTTCTTATCTTTTCTTTATTATAAATACAATTTTATCACAAAGACCTGCATATTTTATTATCATATAGTATATCAGTAAATTTAGCGTTTAGTATCATGATAATGCGTGTATTTTAGGAAATAAGAGTATGTGATAGTAGTGGTAATATGTGTGTATACTCACTTTATATTTAAGTTATATAAGACTGAAAAGATTCATCAGTGCTATAGACGACAAAAATTTATATATTATGAATGTGAAGTAGTATGATTATAGAAGTGATAGTGGACTAAAATATTTATACTAATATAATAATATTTTATGATTATATGTTGTTATATGTAAGATTATTATACATTGCAAATCCAAAAATAAGAACGAATTGTTTTAAGTATAATATATTATTTAATTTTTATAATTATTATAATATCTATTATGGATATTGTTGTTATCGTCAGTTATTGTTGAATATTATGATATATTATATTATTATTTATATTATATTATTATTATATTATTTTATATATATAGTGTGTGATTATATTAATGTAATTAGTTTGCCATTTAATATTATAGATAATAATTATTATTTGCTGCTTCTCTTTTATATACTATTATTCATTGAAAGTATTACTTCTTACTGTTTATTCTTTTATTAAAGTTCTTGGCTCTATTTTATTAATATTTCAATTAACGTCCGCTCGAGAGCCTCTCTGACAAAGTGATTGTGGCAGTTTTAACATCAATGTTCGCTTCCTTTACTATTTATTATTTGAGACAAAGGTACAAAAGATATGCTGTTTGCTGTTTTTTCTTTTATAATAATATCTTTATTATAAACTAAAAAAATATTAAAAAAAAAATATTACCTATATTAATTTTAATAGTTATATCAATAATAAATATTAATATTCATTATTTATTTACTAGTAATTTAGTGACTCTCTCTAGAGATTTAGATGTATTTATATGATTTATTTAGTTATTATTAATATATTATATGGTCCATTATCTATATATATATAATATATGATTCATTAATTTAAATTATATATTATTATTACCTAATATATTTAGAAATCTTCCACGTCTCTTATATAAATAAATATAATAAATAAATAATATTAAATAAAAACTCATAATACCTAAAAATAATAAATACATTACTACTACTTCAAAATAAAAATTATCTATTATTAATATATTATTATATATATTATATATTAATAATTATTAAATAACTAATTAAATTTCTCATCCTATATCTAATTTACCAATATATTATCTTCTCTCGGCCAATTAGGAATACTATGTCTCTTATTCATTTAAATTTTAGATAAATGACTATACTTAACTCATTAGAGGTGACGATACATGTTCTAGTTAGAAGTAGCGTGGACAGTAAGACTAAAATACATCTCCTTGTAAACCTACTCTCCAGTAATAATACTCC
>JABUQX010010199.1:32500-40000 GCA_015478945.1 Trachelipus rathkii | reverse complement strand
TGAGTGGTCACATTATATATATATATATATATATATATATATATATATATATATATATAGTGTATGTATAAAAAAAAATATATATGTCTACGCCACTGTATATATATATATATATATATATATATATATATATATATATATATATATATATATATATATATATATTAGGGTGACCGCAGTGATAGGGGGAGAAAATTATTTCCCGAATTTTGTCAACGGGAACCCCACAAAATGATCAGTCTTTGCAGATTTTTCGATAGCCAAAGTTTGAGCACGATTGGAGCATGTTAACCCGTGCCGCTGGGCGTTCAAAGTTTCAAAAAACTCGAATTTTTGGCTGGCTAGCGACGTCTTTGGGCCGTATCTCTGAAACTTCTCATTATTTTCTCATGATTTATGTCTCAAATCATAGGCAATATTGTTCTAAGTAATTTATATTATATACATATTTGTTGCTACTTATAGTCGAACCGAGCTATAACAGCCTTTGTCATCAAAAACGTGACTAGGAACCTCTATTAACGAACTTATGATATGAGAATTATTTAATATTTTTCAAAGTATGAAATTAATTATGATGGAATAAAATGACAGAATGTTTTTGTTTTTACATATTTCAATGTATTTTAATAAGAAAAGAGAGTGACATTGCATCGTTTGCATTCTTTAAGAAGGATAAAATAATGAATAATCTATTCTAAAGGTTTGCTCAAAGTGATTTTTGAAACATCAGGATACAGCTTTCGGCATTTGTGTACTACCTGTAAAACATATTGTTTCTGCTCCTCATCTTTAGTGAGGAGGTTATTAAAGTCTGTAATTAATTTCACTCCTCGTTCTGCCACATCATTAACGACCTTTAGTGACTTCACAATCCCCAATCCTTCCTTAAAATGTATATTTTCAGGCCAGCTACTGGGGGGTTCTCTGAGAAAATCTGCGTTAATCTGGAAACGCTCAAAGAAATTCATGGTCCCCTTGGTAATTAAACAAGATAACCCTGCATTAACCAGTTCTTCCAACTGGTGTCTTCGAAATTTGGGGTTTACAATTCTTGAATTTTCTGTCTCGGTCTCGGTGTCATTTAGGACTTTGTTCGCCATTTCCGATTTTTCTTCGTCTGAAATTGAGGGATCAAAGAACACGAGGGCTACCAATTCTGCATTGAAATACCACAAATGGTTTGAGAATTTCACCAGAGCTCTCTCAGAGATATCTTTGTCAATCTCCTGATAGTCCAACAAACTTCGCAAGAGGTCAAAGTCTTGCTTGGGAGCCAAGTGTGCTTTGTGGGCATTGAACCAAGCTTTGCAATACACTCTAACGAGAAAAATACAGACAGCTTCTAAGGCACGTTGTTCTTCATGACTCAGTTTGAATTGTCCGCGGAATAGAAATATCTTCAGACAATAGATGGCCTTGGCCATCCACCTGGCATGACTGATGGCACCTGGAGATTTAAATTCCACTTCCGTTCCATTCATTGCTCCTACAAACACCAATACCAATTGTAGGAGCTCCTTGTAATCGTCTCTGGGTTGTGATTCCGTGAGTTTAGTGTTACAATCCGCAGTTATGTTGGCAATTACTTCAGAAGGTAGATGTCTTTTCACAATTTCGTTGATGATACCCGAGTCATATTGTTTCTTGTTGAGCTTCGCCCATGCATTTTGGAATCTCTTGAATATATCGGGTTGAGGCCCAGTTGTTGATCCGAACTTACATTCGAAAACACCTCTCAACATGACTTCAAGAATATGGTGGCGGCAAGCTAGGTAAAGCAGCTCTCTACCCAAGATGTTTTCCAAAATTGTACAAGCCCCTTTGAGCCTTCCTGTGTTTGATGCAGTGGTGTCGAAACACATTGCCTTGATAGTATGGGAGACACCCCATTCCTCGAGACACTCATAAACAGCCAGGGCTTGTTCTTCACCAGTGCTTGTGTCTGCTACAGGAACTCCTAGCAGTTGTTCATTTTCACCATAAGAAATTAAAACAGCTATTCGTTCTTTCTGCTCTGTCTTTAGAACGTCTGGTAGAAGTTTTCCGTCCCAATGAACTACAACAGCTTCCTTCTCTGGTATATAAATTCGTTCCAAGATCTTCTCAGTGTATTTTTCTCTGAATACTTTTCGCCTTTCATGGATGGTGGTTTTTGACACTTTGAACTCCTCAGGATTCTCCCCAAGTGCTTCTATGGTAGCTATGAGTATTCGTGTGGCATTTCTGTCAGATACCTTACACCGATCCAACAACAGAGATAGTTTCATGGTTAAAATTTCCCTAACGCCACGCTTCATCCTTTTGCTATGAGATGGTCCAGGAAGTTCCTCGGTTTCTTGAGAAGTACAAACGTCCATTGGCAGCACATCCTCGATATCTTCATCGCATGTGTTTTCCTCTTCATCACTGTCCTCATCTTCTTCATCATCAGTCTCTATGAACAAAAGAAGAGAAAGAAAAGGACCAAATTAATTATGATAATAGTTAAGTTACGTGGCTTATCTTGTTTTGTTGGTGCTTTTGTAAAAACTAAACAATAGAACCAGGGGACGTAAACGTACCTAGCAAAAGATCAATATTCAAGCAAAAATAAAAGAATCTTACCTATGTCGAATAAACATTCCGCTTGAATTTGCTCGTTCATTTTCGCAAGTTCCTTTTGTAGTTTTCTTTCTTCAGCTCGAGCTAACTTCAGATCAACTCCAAGCATAGAGCCTGGCCGACCCTTTTCCCTTTGTTTCAAAAGAAACTCCTTGTCTTCTTCTGATTTCATCATGGCCAAGGCATCTTGATGGGCGATATCAAAGATATCATCTACCTTTGAGGCGAACTCTTTGATTTTGTTCTTTGCAGCTTCTGATTGTTTATACTGGTCCTTTTGTACATTTCTCCACTCTGCGTGAAGTTTCTCTAATTTAGTAATAGCATCTTTCACATGTTTTGTAGGAATCCGAGCTTTTCCCCAGAAAACAAGAACTTCTTGTATGGTAATTCTTGCTGAATCTCTTAGATTCAATTTCACAGTACGCAAATTGTAGAACAAAGTGGCCAAAACTTGACGATTGGAGGGCAATTTACAACCGGTTATCTGGTGAGCCGGATAGCCTACAATGAAAATTTTATCTTTGGTTCTGCTTCTTATGGCAGAGGTGGAAGCCATTCTTTTACTATTTTATTTTAATCTGGAAAAAATTAATAATATACATTACAACGAATATTGGTTTCGGAAATTAGATGTAAAATTAACAAAACAAAAGAAATAAAAAAAGGTCTCCTTAAATCTAAATTTACATGAAAATGATGATATAATGATGATGAGGCTGTTATAGCTGGGTTCGACTAGAAGTAGAAATAAATATATATAGAATATAAATTAGTTACAATAATATTGCCTTTAATTTGAGACATAAATCATGAGAAAATAATGAGGGGTTCCGGAGATACGGCCCCAAAACGTCGCTAGTCAGCCCAAAAAACGCGTTTTTTGTAACTTTGAGCGCACAGCGGCACGGGTTCACATGCTCCAATCGTGCTCAAAATTTAACTACCTTAAAATCTGGAGAGGCTGATCACTTTGTGGGGTTCCCGTTGACAAAATTCCAACATCAATTTTTTAGGTACTTATATATATATATATATATATATATATTATTATATTATGTATATATATATTATAACAAGAAAAATATAGATATTTCTATATATATATATATATATATATAATAAACAAATATATATATATATATATATATATATATATATATATATATATATGTGTGTGTGTGTACTTAAGTACATTTTTGGGAGTACTTGTACTTGTACTTGCAGTTTCTAAAACCAGTGTACTTGTACTTGTACTTGCACCTTTTGTACTTGAAGTGTGCACTGAAGTACTTTTGGCATTTTTAACCTGCCAATATCTATTTTTTTTTTCATTTTCCTACGATATGTATTCTGAATAAATTTCATTTACGAATATAAAGTATATGATATTATATATATATATATATATATATATATATATATATATATATATATATATATATATATATATATATATATATATATATATATATATATATATATATATATATATATATATATATATATATATATAAATGTTCTTTTATCTTTGATCTAGAGCACACTAGAAAAACATTTCTCTGCGCAATGGTTTCCGATGCTAGTCCTTGAGTTATACACTCAGGTAGGGTTTCACCCTTTCAGTGGAACTAGCATCTTCTTCCATTTGGCATCGAAACTCGTTCTCCCAGAGCTCTCCAGAAGATCATGTTTCTAGGCGCATAAGATTCCAATGCTGGTCCAAGAGTTCTACAAGCATAAAAGTAAAGGCCGGGTTGCTAGCCCTGTTGACCTATATATATTATTATTATAAATATAATACTCAACACCATGTCCCGTATGACTATAGAGTGGTGTTAGCTGCAGAAATATTATTCATATTTCTACAGCTTTTCGTGGGAAGAAAACAAATTGACATAAGTGGTTCCCTGCCCTTAGTAGCCAAACGAAGAGGATTCTCTTCATATGATCTGATGTGTCGCTATATCCAAACTCTTCTGGCCAGTTTAATTTAGTTGCAATTTGTATATTAACTTTACAATCCAAGTTTAATTTCTTTAATTTAATAATCCAAAAGAACTAAGCCGGGAAATATTGTTGCTCCTCCATTTATATTTCAGAGAAATTATGATACACTTATTAAAATATATGAAAAGAAATCTTGCCGAAAATTTTGTTCCTCCTCCAATAAATTTTATCAAGATATAAAATACTATGCTTCTTTCTATAAAATTTAAAAACAGAATCATTCATTTAGTAAAATTCTTTGTTACAATAATCTGGCCAGGTCCTCATTCTAAAAGCCTTCTCATCTTGAATTCTGAAAGTTATTTAGACTTTAGTTAGAAGTTCTTGCAGCCTTCAGTTTTCTTCTCTGTTGTTCTTCAGTTTCTTCTCTCTCTTTTCTCCCTTCTATTTTTAATCCGTCCATCTTCGACATATATATATATATATATATATATATAAATATATTATATATATATATATATATATATATATATATATATATATATATATATATATATATATATATATATATATATATATATATATATATATATATATATATATATATAGCGAGATGGTGATTGATTGGATTTGAAAGTTGTGTAACAAAGCGTTTATGGAGGGTATAGTTCCGAGGGATTGGAGGAGAGCATTAATAGTACCCTTATATAAGGGTAATGGGGATAAGGTAACTATAGGTATTACAGGGGAATTAGTTTATTGAGTAATGTAGGGAAGATATATGCTGGTATTTTGGTAGAAAGAGTGCGTCGAGTGACTGAAGGACTGATTGGTGAAAAACAAGGTGAGTTTAGAGGATGTGTGGATCAAATTTTTACATTGAAACAAATGATTGGGAAAATGAAGGAGGAGAAGAATAAATTGTATTTAGGTTTTATGGATTTGCAACAGACATATGATAGGATTAATAGGAGCTCTATGGCAATTGTTAGTGATATATGGTGTTGGTGGTAAGCTTCTGAATGGAATCAAAAGTATGTATGTATGACGATAGTGAAGCGTGTGTAAGAATAAATAGAGTTGAAAGTGATTGGTTTAATATTAATAGCAGAGTGAGGCAGGAATGTGTTATGTCTTCTTGGTTATTCAATTTGTATATGGATGGGGTTATGAAAGAATTAGAGGTGGGGGTGGCAGGATGGTGTTAGAATGATAGAGAATGGAAGAAAGTGGAGGGTTCCCTACCTGGATGATTTGGTTTTGTGTGGCGAATCTGAAGAGAGTTTGAGAGGATTGGTAGAGAGATTTGGCAGGGTGTGTAAAAGGAGGGGTTTGAAAATAAACGTAGATAAGAGTGAGGACTGTCCTCGGTGTGAAGTTATGTTAGATGGTGAGCAGCAGGAACAAGTAAGTGTCTGAGTTTAAATATTTAGGATATATGTTGGATGAAAAGGGAACGGATGATGCAGAGTGTAGTAGGAAAGTTGTAAATGGTAGGAAGGTGGCTGGTGCAATTAAATCCTTGGTGGATGTAAAGGTACTAAGTCTTGAGTGAGCTAGGGTCTTACATGAGGGCATGTTGTTACCTGTGTTAATAAATAGTAGTGAAATTATAGTCTGGAATAAGAGGTATAGATCGAAAGTTCAAAATGTTCAGATGGACAATCTTAGGGGAGTGCTAGGTGTGAGAAGAATTGATAAAATGAGGAATGAACGTATTAGAGTTGTGGTGTGAAGAAAGGGGTAAATGAGAGAATAAATGAAAGTACTGTTGAGATGGTTTGGTCATGTGGAAAGGATGGATGATAGTCGGTTCGTTAAACGGATGTATAGTGGTGAGTGTGCTGGGAATCGACCGGCTGGGAGACCGAAGAAAAAGTGGATTGAGTCAGTAAAGGAATGCCTGAGGAGAGAGAAATGTGAGTTTGGCAGAGGCGAGAAGAAAGGTGCATAATAGGAGTGAATGGCGGGATTTTGTGATTGGGTATGGTTGTAGCCCACCTGGGCCAAGGGATGAACCCCACATTGACGAGATGCTATAGTGAGGGTCCGTCGCGGTCCCGTGAAGCTCTAGGGTGGATTTTCTGACTGCGACGAGTTCTCACTAAAAGGTATATAAGGCTGGGCTTTCTTTTCGACTTGCTTCATATTCTTCTACTACATTTCTGTTTCCGGTGCATGTTACGCACCTTACCCCCAGTTTTGGGGAGAGAAGGTGGGTGATGATGTGATGACCTTAGGTGAT
This sequence comes from Trachelipus rathkii, assembly GCA_015478945.1. NCBI lineage: Eukaryota > Metazoa > Arthropoda > Malacostraca > Isopoda > Trachelipodidae > Trachelipus > Trachelipus rathkii. The sequence continues at coordinate 33,201 of JABUQX010010199.1, read as the reverse complement.
GATATTTGTATAGTATAGTAAATATATATATATATATTCTATATATATATATATATATATATATATATATATATATATATATATATATATATATATATATATATATATATTCATAAATATTTGTACTTTGTACTTGATACCATGTACTTGTACTTGAACAAATTCTAGAGTACTTGTACTTGAACAATTCTAGAGTACTTGTACTTGTACTTGACAAAATGTACTTGAACCCAAGCCTGATATATATATATATATGTTATGGTGCCACTTTAGTGTCCTCCACCCTTTTCGATATGAAGGAATAGAGGTATTGGCTTCAAACTTGGAATATAATCTATATATGGGTTAAGCTCGAAACAGGGTAAATTTCAAGTCTCTAGGATGTATATAGAGGGGGGTCGCCCCCGAGGGTCGACGCAAATATTGCGCTTACGCCCTTGTGGCGGCTTCCGAATGGGTGAGATTAGGCCTAACAAGCGTTCGGGCGACCGACCACCTGGAGGTCAGACAGACCGAAGGTCTGTCTGGCCGACAGACACAGACCGAAGGTCTGTGTTTGTCTGTTTGTTTGTATTATTATTATTACGTCGAGGAAGTGATCCCCGAGCCAATAGGAGGGGTAAGGCCCGCTTACACCCCTTCGGGGTGATCCTCTCAGGATTTACACCCTTTCAAGGGGCGCATCCCATTGGGTTTTCTCT
>JABUQX010010199.1:5000-30000 GCA_015478945.1 Trachelipus rathkii | reverse complement strand
TAGTAGTCGGCCTTGGCAATCTAAAATAGCATATATAGTTGCTTCGATGTGCCATAAAGTTTTTAATGAGTTGTACTTCACATGAATGTGAACAGTGATGAACATCTAACGCCGCTGGATATTTTCGACAGCTTAAACACCTCTAAAACATTTCTTCATTGCTTTTACACCATCATATCGTTGTCCAATCAGAAAGTTAATATTTATATCAAAGTTCGTAGTATTACCTCAGATAGAGATAAGGAAACAAAGAACCAGTTAGAGGCAACATGGACCTATCGAGACTGTCCCAGTCAACTAAATATTTATCAAATACATGCCCATGCGACAAACACAACCTACACCACACCCTAAGGCCTGTCAATTTCCTAAACAAAGGTCAATATAATATATACACCAACTACTACCAAAAGTAAAATCTTTAGCTAAGGTTCATGCTAACTACAATACAAGCTTTAATAAGTTTATTGTGATACTGGTAGCTACAACATGCGGTTTACTTTAATAACTAACTAAAAACCCGCCACTTTGGCTACGTCAGAATATACTATATGATGCACAAACAATCCATATACCTATCCAATCCTTTCTTTAATGTTGCAAGTGAGTCACACTCAACAACCTCCTGCGGGAAACCATTCAAAAAATTTTAAACACTATTACAGAATGAATCAAGGTTACACGTCTTCCTACATTTCTTATTGTGTCCCCTAGAAAAACTGTCCGTGGTAAATATTTTATAGACTTGTATCATGTTCCCTATGACTGGGAGAATTTGAAGGGGACATAATGGCATATGCGGACGATCTGGCATGTTGGAGCGAGAGAGAGAGGAGGCGATTCGAGAGGTGGTGGAGTTGTTTGCGGAGGAGTTGGAAGAAGCAGGGATGAAGATGAACATACAGAAGACAGAGATATTAACAGTAACCGGAGGAAATGAGGAGGGGATGAGAATGATGGTGAGAGAGAGGAGGTGAAGGTGGTAAATACCTGCAATTATCTCGGAGGGTGTTTTAACAGAAGGGGAGGAAGTGGAGAAGAGATTACGCGAAGAATAGAAAAGTATGGATTAGTTATGAAAGCGGTATACCCCATGATGAAAGATAGAAACATTGGAATAGAGGTTAAAAAGTGATTTTTAACAGCATACTGACTCCCACACTGCTGTACGGAGCGGAAACATGGATAACAACGAGAAGAGAGGAGAGTAGAATACAAGCGGTGGAGATGAGGATATTAAGAACTATGATTGGAAAGAGTAAGAGAGACAGAATAAGAAATGAAGTTATTAGAGAAGATATAGGTGTGAAGAAGATGACACTGAAGATGGATGTGGGGAGATTGAGATGGTGGGGACATCTGGAGAGGATGGAGCAGGAGAGAATGCCGAAAAGAAGATGGAAATGGACACCAGAGGGCAGAAGACCAAGGGGAAGACCGAAGAAGAGATGGGCGGAATCGGTGGAGGACTCTCTGGAAAGATGTCAGCTACCAAATATGAGAGCGCTGAAGAGAAGAGGAATAGTGCAGGAGAGGGACGTCTGGAGAAAGATGCTTGCGCGGCTGACAGGATGAAGAATCCTTCCTGGGAGAGGAAAGAAAGAAAATATATATTATATATATATATATATATATATATATATATATATATATATATATATATATATATATATATATATATATATATATATATATATATATATAAATATATATATATATATATATATATATATATATATATATATATATAGTATATATATATATATATATATATATATATATATATATATATATATATATATATATATATATATATATATATATATATATATATATATATATAAAAACAGCTAACATCAACTAAGAAATCTTCACCAACTACAAATATGTTTCCTCATTTCTATTAATAAAACATATACTCTTAATTTGCTTTGATTAACTATTATTTTTATTATTATTAAAAATTATAATTAAGAGACTTAAGCCATCAAAAAATTTTGATAACTTAAATAATTTAGGGAAGGGGTCTACGGATTATATATATATATATATATATATATATATATATATATATATATATATATATATATATATATATATATATATATATATATATATATATATATATATATATATATATATATATATATATATATATATATATATATATATATATATATATATATATATATATATATATATATATAAACTAATACATTACTTAGTTACATGAACTTACATCTAATATCATCTACTCATTGAATGAATTAGTTCTTAAAAATAGAATAGCATCTGCCAGGTCCTCCTTCATTTTTCCTCTTTGGTCTGATTTTATAATGCGAAGAGCAGAAAAAGCCGTTCAACGCTAACTTGCGTTGGAGGTAGAGCAGTAACAGCAATTTCAGCTTCTTGTACAATGTCTTGATACTCTTCGAAGTTACATCAATTTTTTTCAACTTCTTTCAGTGCAGCAAAGAAATTTTATTTAAAGTTATGGAATATTGTGTACAAGGATTAGGAAGGACCTTGACCTTTTTCTTGAACCAATCGACGCTTTCGACTAAGCTCTTCAATATCTAGAAGCTTTTCATACTAATCTTCTGAACTTTCTGAAGAATGACTTGAGAAGGTAGTAACGGAGATAGTTGTAGTTTCATCACTTACAATATGTTTAGATGTATCCTTTTCTTCTTGAACTTCCTGCAACCCTTTAATACAAATGGCCACATTGCAAAGTGCAGATTTAGCTTTTTGTTGTTGTTCTTCAGTTAAGCTTACCCTGTAGATTGGATCAATATAAACAACAGCTAGTATAATATCATTGTCAATGAGAGAAATTTCTCTTCGTACCATGGAGTCTTTTATTCCTTCAGTATCTTAAATATAGATGGTATAAGGTTGAAGGTTGAATTTATTAGAATATAATCCAAATTGAAACATAAGGTGCTGGTTAAAAATCTTCGAAGTTTGCAATTGCATTTTGTGATGTGGAAGTCGAAAGTCAATAAACTTGCATGAAGTGATTGAAGTCATTCACAGAGTCACAATTTATAACTTTGTCAGTTTAAAATTTTCCGACTCCAACTCTATCTTGAAAGTTACCGACTCCGACTCCGACTCCGACCTCTTGAAAATTACCGACTCCGACTCCGACTCCGACTCCACCCTCTTCAAAATTACCGACTCCGACTCCGACTCCGACTCCACCCTCTTCAAAACTACCGACTCCCCGACTCCGCGACTCCGACTCCGACTCCGACTCCGCAACCCTGGTGTCAATTCATAGTTCATGATGCTGGTATCTTTGATAGATTGGTCACTTTTTTTAAGGGATTTTGTTAGATAATACGTCTTTACCTGTTGCTGATATGCGGGAAAAGTGGGAACATATCGAGTATTGTATGACCTGTTAGCTACTTTACCTTTGATAAGTAGGGAATTTTCAGGATGTTAGCGGATTATTCATACGCTAGGTATGTTAGGTTTGCATTTGTACATTATATTCTTAGTTCAGGTTATGATATGTTAGCTTTATTGATGCTAAAACTTTGTTGCGCGAGCATATATTCGTAGGTCTGTATATAAAGAACTTATTTTTATGTTATGTTTATCCAAAATGATACTCGAAATATGACTGGTTGGGTAGGGGACTGCTGGGATGGATGGTTTGATTTACTGATTTACTCATTTACTGCTTTAAAATCAGTAAACTATCGCTCTTTACTGTGATATTTTATTCAAAGAACTTATTTTTATGTTATGTCAGGATAAAATTTTGTTATTTTTATGTTATGTTTGGTTAAAACTTTGTTGTCTTTGCAATTTTTCGTTGGGGACTATGATATTTAGACGATGTTATGATGAATTTTTGTTAAATATTACGAAGTTGATGTAAAAAAATTCGATACGTTAGCATTATATTCGTTGTCAGTATGATGATTAGACAGGGTTATGCTAAATTTTTGTTAAATATTACGATGTTAATGTAAATTAACATTGATATGTTAGAGATATGCTTGAAAAAAGTGGGAATAGGTTACGTTTTTGTACGAAGTGTTAGGTACTTTACTGTTGTTAAGTGCGGAAGTTTGTTAATGTTAGTAGTTTATTCGTACGTATGGTGTGTTAGGTTTGTCGTTGTACATTATATTCTTAGTTCAGGTTATGTTATGTTAGCTTTATTAATGTAAAAACTTTGTTACGTTAGCATATATTCGATGGTTAGTATATAAAAACTTATTTTTGTGTTATGTTTTAGTCGAAATGATACTCGAAATATGACATGGATCAATAGATCAATAGATTAAAAGGTCATGGTGGGAGGGGTGGGGAGGGGTTGATGGTTTGATTTTACTGATTTACTGATTTACTGCTTTAAAATCTGTAAACTATTACAATTTACTATGATATTTTATTCAAAGACCTTATTTTTATGTTATGTTTGGATAAAACTTTGTTATGTTTACAGTTATTCGTTAGCCTGTATGATAGTTAGACGTGGTTATGATAAATTTTTGTTAAATATTACTGTGTCAATGTAAAATTAACGTTAATATGTTAGAGATATGCTTGGAAAAAGTATGAATAGGTTACGTTTTGTATGCAATGCTAGTTACTTTACTGGTGTTAAGTGTGGAACTTTGTTAATGTTAACTGTTTATTAGTGCGTAAGTTGTGCTAAGTTTGTCGTTGTACATTATTTTCTTAGTTCATATGATGCTATGTTAGCTTTATTAATGTGAAAACATTATGTTAGCATATATTCGCTGGTTAGAATATAAAGAACTCATTTTTGTGCTATGTTTATCCGAAATGATACTCGAAATGCGACGTAAATCAATAGTGTTAATGTAAAATTAACAATGATATGTTAGAGATATGCTTGGTACTTTAGTGTTGTTAAGTATGGAACTTTGTTAATGTTAGTAGTTTATTCGTGCGTAAGGTGTGTTAGGGTTTGTCATTGTGCATTATATTCTTAGTTCTGGTAGTGCTATGTTAGCTTTATTAATGTGAAAACAATGTTACGTTAGCATATATTCGTTGGTTAGTATATAAAGAACTTATTTTTGTACTATGTTTATCCGAAATGGTACTCGATATGTGATCTGAATCATTAGATCGAAAGATCAAAAGGTCATGGACGGGATGGGTAGGGAGGGGCGGGGAGGGGACGGGAGGTTTGGTTTACTGATTTACTGCTTTAAATTTGGTAAACTATTACACTTTACTATGATATTTTATTCAAAGAACTTATTTTTATGTTATGTTTGGATAAAACTTTGTTATTTTTATGTTATGTTTGGATAAAACTTTGTTATGTTTGCAACTATTTGCTGGGGATTATGATATTTAGGTAAGGCTATGATAAATTTTTGTTAAATATTACTATGATAATGTAAAAACTTTGTTACGTTAGCCTATAGTCGTTGGTCTGTATGATAATCGGTCAAGGTTATGATGCATTTTTTGCTAAATGTTACTGTGTCTTTGTAAGATTAACGTTAATATGTTAGAGATATGCTTGAAAAAGTAAGAATAGGTTACGCTTTGCATGCAATGTTAGTTACTTTACTGGTGTTAAGTGTGGAACTTTGTTAATGTTAACAGTTTATTCGTGTGTAAGTTGTGTTAGGTTTGTCTTTGTACATTATTTTCTTAGTTCATGTTACACCATGTTAGCTTTATTGATGTGGAAACCTTATTATGTTAGAGTATATTCGTTGATCAGTATGATAATCGGCCAAGGTTATGATAAATTTTAGTTAAATGTTACTGTGCCAGTGTAAGATTAACGTTAATATGTTAGAGTTATGCTTGAAAAAGTAAGAATAGGTTACGCTTTGCAGGCAATGTTAGTTACTTTACTGGTGTTAAGTGTGGAACTTTGTTAATGTTAACAGTTTATTCGTGTGTAAGTTGTGTTAGGTTTGTCTTTGTACATTATTTTCTTAGTTCATGTAACGATATGTTAGCTTTATTGATGTGGAAACCTTATTACGTTAGAGTATATTCGTTGATCAGTATGATAATTAACCAATGTTGTGATAAATTTTAGTTAAATGTTACTGTGCCAGTGTAAGATTAACGTTAATATGTTAGAGATATGCTTGAAAAAGTAAGAATAGGTTACGCTTTGCAGGCAATGTTAGTTACTTTACTGGTGTTAAGTGTGGAACTTTGTTAATGTTAACAGTTTATTCGTGTGTAAGTTGTGTTAGGTTTGTCTTTGTACATTATTTTCTTAGTTCATGTTACGTTATGTTAGCTTTATTGATGTTGAAACTTTATTACGTTAGAGTATATTCGTTGATCAGTATGATAATCGGCCAAGGTTATGATAAATTTTAGTTAAATGTTACTGTGCCAGTGTAAGATTAACGTTAATATGTTAGAGATATGCTTGAAAAAGTAAGAATAGGTTACGCTTTGCAGGCAATGTTAGTTACTTTACTGGTGTTAAGTGTGGAACTTTGTTAATGTTAACAGTTTATTCGTGTGTAAGTTGTGTTAGGTTTGTCTTTGTACATTATTTTCTTAGTTCATGTAACGATATGTTAGCTTTATTGATGTGGAAACTTTGTTACGTTAGCATACTTTCGCTGCTCTGTATGATAATTAACCAATGTTGTGATAAATTTTAGTTAAATATTACCATGTTAATGTAAATTAACATTGTTATGTTAGAGATATGCTTGACAAAGTAAGAATAGGTTACGTTTTGCATGCAATGTTAGTTACTTTGCTGTTGTTAAGTGTGGAATTTTGTTAACGTTAACAGTTTATTCATGTTTAAGGCGTGTCAGGTTTGTCATTGTGTATTATATTCATAGTTCAGATGATGCTAAGTAAGCTTTATTAATGTGAAAACTTTGTTACGTTAGAGTATACTCATTGATCTTTGTATAAAGAACTTGATTTTATGTTATGTTTATCCAAAAATGATACTCGAAATGTGACTTGAATCAATAGATCAATAGATCAATAGATCAATAGATCAAGGATGGACAGGAGGGTGGCGGGATGGTGGTTTGATTTACTGATTTACTGATTTAGGGTATGTAAAACTTTACAATTTTAGTAAAAATTTGACTTGAATCAATAGATCACGATTGGACAGGAGGGTGGCTGGATGGTGGTTTGATTTACTGATTTACTGCTTTAGGGTATGTAAAACGTTACAATTTTAGTAAAAATTTGACTTGGAATCAATAGATCAATAGATCAATAGATCACGATTGGACAGGAGGGTGGCTGGATGGTGGTTTGATTTACTGATTTACTGCTTTAGGGTATGTAAAACGTTACAATTTTAGTAAAAAATTTGACTTGAATCAATAGATCAATAGATCAATAGATCAATAGATCAATAGATCACGATTGGACAGGAAGGTGGCTGGATGGTGGTTTGATTTACTGATTTACTGCTTTAGGGTATGTAAAAACGTAAATTTGTAAGTTATAAACAAAAAGAATAAGAAATTTTATTTATTTATTTATTTATTTTTTTTTTATTTTTTTTTTAAATTTTTTTTTTTTATTTTGTTTTATTTTTTTAACTTTTTTTTTTTTTCTGTATCGAGGCATGCATCATAAGAAAGATGTATACCAGGTTTCGTCGTTCTATGTCAAGATTTCAGGTTTGAGGGGCTGGTGACCCTCCTTTGGGTGTGTACGGATATTTAACCCATATATGATGTGAGTACCTTATATGAAGATTGTATACCGAGTTTCAGCTTACGTCAATATTTAATGCTGAGGGGGGCTCATCCCCCCATGGGGATGCAGGGTCATGTAACCTCGTTAACAATGAGGTTACGTCACCATCTAACACCACTCCAAATTTTAACCCTATATGATAACTCTAACCCATGTAGATATATATCGGAGCCATAGGCTGAGCCGGAACGGAGCATAAAAATCATTTCACATATATATATATATATATATATATATATATATATATATATATATATATATATATATATATATATATATATATATATATATATATATATATATATATATATATATATATATATATATATATATATATATATATATATATATATATATATATATATATATATAGGAGTCTGTAGGCTGCGGTGCGGTGCGGTGTGGTGCGGTGCGGTGCGGTGCAGAGTCGGAAACACCGAAGGAGACGCTGAAGGAGACGCAAAAGGGTTTAAAAAACAACTCAGAAGTCATCCCTTCGGTCTGTCTGACCTCCAGGTGGTCGGTCGCCTGAGATCAGGTTATTAGCCTAATCTCACCCATTCGGAAGCCGCCACAAGGGCGTAAGCGCAATATTTAGGGGACTACCCCCTATATACATCCTAGAGACTTGAAATTTACCCTGTTTCGAGCTTAACTCATATATAGATTATATTCCAAGTTTGAAGCCAATACCTCTATTCCTTCATATCGAAAAGGGTGGGCGTGCGGTGGCACCATAACTACTTATATATATATATATATATATATATATATATATATATATATATATATATATATATATATATATATATATATATATATATATAGAAGAATATATATAAATATATATATATATAGAGGTGCCAATATATATATATATATATATATATATATATATATATATATATTATCAAAAAATCATGCAAATTTCAAAAGCATAGATTTAATTAAATGGAGGAGTGGAATAGATATGGTACAAAAATCTATTATAACCTTATATCACGGATAAACAAAAAAAAAAATACAAGTTGAACATACACATATGTTAACAATATATAAGATGTTAACTACATGATTCACACACACAAAATTAATCATTAAAAGAATGTGCAATTTATGATGCGTATAAAAAAAAAAGAGTGGCATAGCTTGTTCATCCACGATTCAACTCTACTTCCATAGATGGCAGCACTAATCTGAACAGTAATTTGAACTTATTACATTCAAATTCTAAATACATTGTCTGCATACAGACATTGTTTCAATGTATATACGGAATATAAATATATTTATATACAGTAGATAGATAGATAGATAGATAGATAGATAGATAGATAGATAGATAGATAGATAGATAGATAGATAGATAGATATATATATAGATAGATAGATAGGGAAATTATTGGACAAATTCCGATATGCCCTTCAAAAATTTTAAAATTTTCAACGGTTGCTTTCAGAAAGAAAACCACACCTTGATTTTTCTACGTCTTAAATGTTAGCAGCGTTGTGATTGGTTAACAACAAGTGAATATCTCATATCCTCCTTAAATGTCAGAATCTTTTTTATTGCGCTTTCGAACACAAAGTACTTATATAATTTTAATAAAAAGTATTAGGCATTTTCCTGCAAAAATTTGTACCCTGATAAATACTAAAAATATTTGTGATTACAATCAGGGTTGTGGAGTCGGAGTCGGAGTCGCGGAGTCGGGGAGTCGGTAGTTTTGAAGAGAGTGGAGTCGGAGTCGGAGTCGGAGTCGGCAATTTTGAAAAGGGTGGAGTCGGAGTCGGAGTCGGAGTCAAAGTCGGTAATTTTCAATAGGGTGGAGTCGGAGTCGGAGTCGGTAATTTTCAAAAGGGTGGAGTCGGAGTCGGAGTCGGTAATTTTCAAGAGGTCGGAGTCGGAGTCGGAGTTGGAGTCTGTAATTTTGAAGAGTCGGAGTCGTAGTCGGAAAATTTTTGAACCGACTCCACAACCCTGATTACAATAATAAACTTTTTCTAAATACAAAGCCATAAAATATTTGTTTTACTTTATGGCGTAAATGTTTGCTGCGAAATAGAACACTCGCAAACACAAGATGGTCCGAAAATTATAACATTCGATTGAAGTACTATAATTTTAATTATATCTATACTATGGTATATAATAGTGTATGCATATATGTTTGTATGTGTACTGCGTGCTTGCGTATTACAAATCAAATATCACTTTCACACTGACTCATGAAAACGTTTTCTAATATTGTCAGTAAACCCCAAAAGGTTTATGAATATTAACAGCGCCCAGTCTAAATTTAGCTCTATATGTCACCATCAATAATAATAATAATAATAATAATAATAATAATAATAATAATAATAATAATAATAATAATAATAATAATAATAATAATAATAATAATAATAATCACAAACATCAACTAATTACCTATTAATAATACACACACATAATCACACAACTAATCATAAAAACCCACACAATCATAATAATAATGGTCACACACAACAGACAAACACATCATACAAAATACCTCAAAAATGGTCAACACACCACCTCAAACACACACACAATCATAATAATAAAGATAATAATAATAATAATAATAATAATAATAATAATATGCTACAAAACATCACACCACCAGATTGAGTTCACCACGTACAGCACTGCACCACCATTTTTTAAATCCGCGCCAATCCCTGCGCGGCACAACACGCATCACCGCATCGAGCCATTGGAATTTTGTGTGGCACCTTTACCGCATCGTACCAAGATGAGAGAACCACGAACCACACCGCACCGCACCGCACCGCACCCGGTGTCTCTGCCAGCCCTACTCTAAAATAAACTCTCTCTCTCTCTCTCTCTCTCTCTCTCTCTCTCTCTCTCTCTCTCTCTCTCTCTCTCTCTCTCTCAGAAGGTAAAACTATTTTATGATATACAGGGTGTCTCAAAATAATGTACTAACACTTTGAAAGACTATACAAACTTTATTTATGAACATAGTGACAAGTTTAAAGGCTTGAATTACAGAACATACATGTATTTAAAGAATCATGTTCGCAAATGTTCAAAATGATGACCGCCATTGTCCAGACACAGCTGATAACGCGAACCAATGGAGTCGCAAACGACACGAAACAGTTCATTTGGAATGTCGCGACATTGTCTTTCGATTTCCAATTTCAATGCATTTATCGTTCTTGGTTTTGAGCGATAAACTCTGTCCTTGAGGTATCCCCATAAAAAGAAGTCCATTGGCGTGAGATCTGGGGAACGCGCAGGGTATTCAATACTACCCCTTCGTCCAATCCATGTGTTTGGAAATGCTGCATCGAGGTGAGCTCTTACATCGCGATGGTAGTGGGGAGGTGCTCCATCTTGCTGAAAGTAAATCACGTCGTTATCACCAAACATCTCGTCAATGTGTGGACCGACCGACTCCTGCAGCAAGGTTAGGTACCTGTCCCCATCGACCGCTCCGTTAAAAAAACGGTCCTATGATGCCCAATGCTGAAATCCCACACCACACAGTTACCCCTGGTAGGTTTAAATGGTGTTCAGCTTTAACATGGGGATTTACAGGACCCCAGTAGGTACAATTATGGCGATTAATCGAGCCATTTAATTTAAAGGTGGCCTCATCGCTCCAGACAATTTTGTGTGGAAACCCTGCATCTTCTGCACATTTAGCCAGGTACCATTCACAAAATTGAAGTCTCCGGTCCGGATCGTCTTCATTGAGAGCATGGAGTAGTCTTGGTATGTAGCATTTCCAGCGTAGACGCTTCAAGATGCGATGGACGCTATCTTTTGAGATGTGTGTCTCCCGAGCCGTTTGTCGTAGAGATTTCTGTGGGGATCGGATGAGGGTTTCCTGTACCTGCTCTTCCTTTGCAGGGTTGGTGGATGTCCGTGGTCGTCCAGAACGTTTCTTGTTGACGTTGTGAACGGTTCCATCTGCTTCAAATTTCTCTCTGATGCGGGCAATGGTCCGGTGCGTTGGTGGCGGTTTATCGAACTCCCTTCTGAACCGTCTTTGCACTTCCGTGGCGTTTCCGGTGGTCCAATAGCATTTAAGGACAAACTTTCTCTCTTCAAAGCTAAGTTGATCTCCTGCCATTCTGTTACAGTAGTTACACCTGAAAAAACAAAAAGCAGTCAATGTGTTAGTACATTTTTTTGAGACACCCTGTATTAATATATTTATAATGTATTATTAATCCAATTCTGAGCATTATTTATATACCTCTACCTTAAATATATATATATATATATATATATATATATATATATATATATATATATATATATATATATAGTATAGTTATATATATATATATTTTATATATATATATATATATATATATATATATATATATATATAGTTATATATATATATATATATATATATATATATATATATATATGTAGAGAGAGAGAGAGAGAGAGAGAGAGAGAGAGAGAGAGAGAGAGAGAGAGAGAGAGAGAGAGAGAGAGAGAGAGAGAGAGAGAGAGAGAGAGAGAATTAGCTATAAATCCATAATTAGATTGAATAAGAGTATTTTTCAGATGTTATTAAGGACGGTTTTGGCAAGAGGTCAGTAATTTTTCCATTAGGAGAACCGGTCGACAAACTTTCTTTTAGTGAATGTATGCTATGTCTGGCCAATAATATTTCTGCAACGATCCCAAGCTAAATATGAAAATTTGCAAGAGTGAAAGGATTGCGAAAATTTCTCACTTCCGTTTCGTATTGTCCCTCAACATGAAAGTACGATTGAACTATGGATTTTGTGGAGATAATGATTTAGCAGTAGAAGAAGGAATTAACCTGCTGATCTCATCAGTAATTACACCTCTCACTTTTTTTGTCAGACAATGAAGAGTCAAAACAATCATTCCAGAGATACCCTGGGTAGAACTCTTTAAGCAGCCCAAACTCTCCTAATCAGCATGATTAAAGTGACAAAAGAGACTCTTACGGCAGAATGCATCTACTTCAGAAAATGCATTAAAAATAAGAGATATAAGAATGTGGCCAGATTTACCAATAGGAAAGAGAGTTAAGAATTCATAGTGTGAAACACTAATGGTGAACATAGATCAATATTATTCATAAATTGGTTGGGACGACCCGAAATATATGTAGGTTTTCTAATGAATTGATCCAAACCTTTGAGAATGCTGAATATTCTGCATCCTCTCTGTCTCTAGCAATTTGTAATTTGAGAGGAGCCCAAGCTTTCATTGTTATGTATATTGAAATCTGCTAAATAGGAAACCATCATTTTGATGGGAAGATGTACCAGTCTCGTGAGTAGTAGTGAGATACTCAAATGGGACTGCATGGGAAAACTTAGATCTTATAAACCAATAACCGAATGCTTTCAAACCAGATGCTTAAAAATTTTCTATGCAAAACCTTAACTAAGCTAGTAACATTTAAACATGAAACAAACTCTATCTTTTTTTAAGATAAGATGTTTTAACATTTTAAATAGTTTTTTTTTTTAAACATTGAACTATTTAAAAAAATATATTAAACCACTTTTAAATACATAATTAAACCACTGTATAGGTTACTAAAAATATAAGGATTCCATGGCAACATAAATTTAAAATAAATAATTATAAAAACATAAATAAATATTAGTACAAGAGTTCTCAAATATTAGTATCGGTGCTCTCAAATATTTAAGGATTGCCCAAATGAAAATAAGACTCTTGTATTTAAACTGAAATGGTTTATTTGTTGGAATATGTGAACATACAAGAATAAATATTTATGCATGGGCTACAAACCGCTACACATAGTCGCCTACTAGCCTTGTGTGTGTCTCAGCACGTCACTAGATTGTAGATACCCTGGAGAGAAGAACGTCCGGGGGTTGGCAGGTAATGGTTATAAGGGGGATAGTCGAGGAAACTAAGCGACCGTATCCATGTTGAATTCAAAGCGTGTTTGAAGAAGTCTCGGCATATCCTTTGTGCTCACACGTCCTTTACTATTCACAACACCGTGGCAGATCCTCATTCCCATATACAAAGTTCACACAATGACAAATTTAATCTTCACAAACAGTTGTTGACGTCAATAACTGAATAACTGCTCTCTGGGCCTCTTTGTACGAATTCATATCACCACTGTCCGCACTCAACCTACTTCTGCACATGCATAGAACAAACTAACAATGTACGATAAGCCTTTAATAAATTTTTATATTTCTTCCAATTTCCTGATACCAAGGAGAAAAAAAATAGTTTTTTAAATTTCAGGAAAGCTAACTCTGGCAAAAGCAACAGTAAAATGTGTCCATCTTAAAAATATTACTCCATTTATTAAATTTTCTCATAACTAGTTAAAATACCATATCTCATTCATGTTTCCATTTGCAACAATAATCCAAAAATCAAGAGTGAACAAAATAGTCTCTAGATAAAAGATATTTCTCTAACATGGCAACTTTGTTTATTTAGGTTAGAAAATTTAAATTAGGCTAGAACTCACGGCTATTATATAGATGTTGTTCCATTAGAAACCGGATATAAATCCCGATTATTCGGGACTATCTGAAAATGCAGTGAAAATATTGGGTACGTTCCATTAAAAATCGGATGTAAATCGCAAACTATAATTTCTAAAACTATACTTTACAAACAATAGCGATTGAATTAGGGCACGATCGCCGGAGCAACGGTTTTAGTCATTCTACGAACCTTAAAATTGTGAATTGCCCTATTCCGATTCCCATTTGTTTATAACGCCACAGTTTATGAATTCATAGTTTACTATTTAAATCTAAATGTCGGTGGAACACGTCCAATTGATTTTCATGGGATGCATGGATGCAAAAGAGCATCAGCTGATGCACATAAACAAATGTGAGCGTTTGTTATTATCTAATTATTAGATCAGTTATTTAATTTAATCAGTCATTAATTTAATCAATATCAAAACACCGTATCTAGAAAAATAAAAATAGTTGAAAATTCGTTAGAATCTAATTGCTCAACGATTGTTAAAATAGAAAAGGTGACATATTAGTAAGTTAAATTGATTAATTAATGTATTAAAATAAAACATTGTGTACCGTAAATAACAAGAAAGTTTTAAATAAAAAATTTATTATTAGAAACATTATGCTTATTTCAGCATTGATATCACAATTAGTTTCAGGATCATCATCAAATAAATAAAGTAAAGAATACGACGAACAGTTGCAAATTGGATAGTTCATTGGTAATTTTCTTGATGAAGTTATAATTTGCACTGATAAATAAAGAAGTGACTTTGATTTGGATAAGTAAACATCGATGAATAAGTTACTATCAACAATTAATATTTGATTTAATCACTGATGTGCAAGACGTAAGAATAATAATTCGTTGTTACTAAAGTTCAATATTTCTGTTTAGAGCATAAATAAATATTATGATAACACATTGGGTTTATAGAAATTAATAAGGAATAGCTTTTGTGATTTCAGTTAGCTAATATTAGTGGTTGCTTGTGGTTGAAATTAGTTCAAATAATTCGAAATAGTCTTTTGATTTTAACAATTTCATCGTTATTTTTGGCAATAGCTGAAGATTTGGAAACGCAGGTTGAGGGTTTGACATTTGATATCAAAATTTCAGACTTTCGTTCTGATAAATAGTAAACTTTCGTGAATTAATGTAAATTTAGAGAATTATTATTCATTATTCATTCGTATTTAAAATTAAATGAAAATAAATTGGTTTGAATTTTGAATTTCGTGTTTCATTGAACTAAGAATTTGAGTTTGGACTTTGAAATTATAGTTTTAACTTCAATATGAAAAAAAAAAAAAATTAGTCATTGATATAGTTGACATAAAACTTTTTAAAACATAGACTAGATCTATATTACCGAAAAACAGGATCAGTAAAAAGTTAGAAAAAATAAACATTATTATTATTATTATTATTAGGGATGTACCGATAGTATCGGTATCGGCAGTATCGGCCTTTTTTGGGGGTATCGGTATCGGTATCGGTATTGGTTAATATGGCCGATACTTCTTACTTTTTGGGTGAAGAATTATGAGAAACTTTCAGATTCAATAACACTATGTAACACAAAAATGTTTTTTATTTTTTTATTGAATCTTATATATTTTTTGACGCTGAACACAGAAAGGACGTTCGTTTTTTTCTATCGTCAATACTTTGAGAGTTATTGCAATACTTAAGTTTTGGCATTTTTAAGGTTTGTTAATGAGCTTACACTGTAGGTACTTATTACAATTTTTTATTTGAAGGTTTAAATTTACGAACAGTTACTTAAAAAAGACTTTTTACTTGATAAGATGCATACTAATATCCCCAAAATATAAGTCAATGCTTTAATATGCCAAAAACATGCTTACTTTGCATTTAAAAGTACTTTGTTCATCGTGTTTTTCTCTTGTGAATCGATTTGGCTTCTCTTATCAAAACCCACATATAATCACCCATCATGGCACTATCCCAACGTCCCTGGTATCGCCTTTCCATTGTCTGAATATCCTGGTGAAATCTTTCACCATGTTCTTCACTTACATCCCCTAAATTCTCTCGAAAAAAGTCCAAATGCGAGTGTAAATAACGCACCTTTAATGACATACGGCACCCCATTTTTTTTATAACAATCAATGAGCATTTTTATCAGCTGTTTTGTAATTTGGATCTTTACAATTTCCTAAAAATCCCTGAACCACATTACGGAATGCACACCATGCATCATTTTCAATTATGCTCATCTTTTCCTTCAATTTCAAGGATTTAAGCATATTTAAGCATGTTTCAATGAGCTCATCATCTTCTAGAAAAGAAAAGATATTTATATATATATATATATATATATATATATATATATATATATATATATATATATATATATATATATATATATATATATATATATATATATATATATATATATATATATATATATATATATATATGTTAACTTTGCTAAGTTATAAATAATACCAAACTCAACAAAATTGAACATATACTTCTTGGAAAAAATATTTAAAATAATAAACTGATTAACACTAATAAAGAAATATAAAAGTGTCTTACCTTATAAATAATTACGGCAACTTTAATATGCATAGGACCTACCAATTTATTACCCAAAACAGTTCCTGGCCAGGCTCTACCTCGAAATAATAAATCATAATTACAGAGATCCTTTGCATTGAATCACAAGATAGGAGCAATTAATGATGTTAGTTTCAAAAATTAATTTGACTTTCAGAACGATATTGCACTGTTCTTTATTTTTAACTTAAGGAATTTCAATTAGAGAAAAGTATTTCATAAATATTTCCCAACATAAACTAGGTTAGGATTATAGTATTATAGTCTAATTTAAGTAGAACTTGCACTTTTATATGTTTAACAATTTAGAAGTTGCATATAAACAAATACAACTTTTTTGAACGATGGTCACAAGTACTAACCTTATCTTTTTTTTATAATATTATGATCAAGAAAGGAGGCTGCGCGATACATATGCGCCTTGCTCAATTGGTTAAATATTACAGGGAAACAATTGAATAACGTTTCTACTAAAATTTAAGTATAATTATTTTAAAAATAATAAAGTTAATAAATAAATTAATATTTTAACAATAAATATGAAATTTTTAATTATAATTTTAACAATCTCCCCAGAGAGAGATTGTAGCATTGGGCTACAATGACTATTTTAATGAGTCTAGTTTGGACTTAATGAGCTTGTCACACTTTAGGGCTGCTTGACGTTTAGGTCTACCAACTACTGCCTCCGAGTCATCAGCTGCTTTATCACCATTATTTGATTTATCTTTATCATTAGAGACTTTATCTATTATTAAGGACAATTCTAATGGATACAAATTACTTATTGAATGGTATAATATTTGTCCATTACTTTGTTTAACTTTAACAGTTCTTATTTTGTTGTCATAACCAATTACAACTTCCATAACTCTACCCATCATCCAGAAGGGACGAGGCTTTAAGATGGATTTTATTAGCACTATATCATTTACTTTGATTTTATTTTCCCAAGAGATTTGATATATATCAGTCATAGCTTCCCTTAGATCTAATAGGTAAGCTTCATACCATAGTTGTTTAAACTGATTAAATAATTGCTCTTGAGTATCAAGAGTGCTTTCTAAAGAACCCCTGTCAGGTTCCTTCCAGACTTCTTCATTTGCATCCTTTAAAATAAGAGAAGTATTACAATTCAAACGAATGAATGAGTTAGGAGTTATGGTTTCAAGATCACTAGCTTCTGATCTATATGTGAGAGGCCTGCTGTTAATAGCATTTTTTATAAAAGACAAAGTTGTTAAAAGTTCGAAATAATTTAACCTCTTCCTACCAATAACTTTATACATACAAACTTTCAAAGTGCGTATTTGACGCTCATAAAAAGACCCCCACCAAGCTGAATAATTGGGAATACGAATATGCTTAATATTGTTAATTTTGAGTTCATCCCTGAATTCATTGGACCCCAGAGCCCTAGACAAGATGTCTGCCCCCTTCACGAATGTTCTAGCGTTATCAGAGTAAAGGAACTCTGGGATGGTATATAGGTTACAAAACCTTTGAAAAGCTAGTAAAAAATTTGTCACACCCATGTCAGGAACTAGTTCTAAATGAATTGATCTTACATTAAGACATGTGAATAATAGGATAAACATCTTGTCCAGTTTACCTGTAGTCTCATTAGTCACAAATATATGACCAGTAAAGTCAATGCCTGTGAATTTAAAAGGCATTACTAAATTCATATGATGTTTAGGGATGTCAGTGCACTTAGGATATTTAAAAGCATGCACATTGATTTTTTTGCATAACATACACTGATTTAAGACCTTTTTTATTGCTATGCGAGCTTTGGGAATCCAGAAACCTTGGTTTCTAATATAATTTAATGTACTATCTAATCCCAAATGCTGCATTTTCTTATGAGCCTTCAAAATTAATAAGGTGGTGAAGTGGTGGTATCTTGACAAAAGGATAGGATTTTTTGATATCATAATTAAAGTATGTACATTTAGATATTCTACCCTTTGATCTTAAAATGTCATCACCATCCAAAAATAAATTTAAGTTATTAACTAGGTTAGGTATTGCACCCTTTTGATCCGATTTTAAAAATGCAATCTCTTTAGTATATGAAGAGTTTTGTACTTTTTTGATCCAATATTTAAGAGCTTTTTTGCAAGGGTCTTCCTTAGTAATTTTGCTTAGAAACATAAACAAATAACTAGTTATATTTATTACTTTTCAAATTTACTAAATTTATTTATTTCCAATATTTCATCAATATTATTATGTTTATTATTAATTACATTAGTATTAAAATTTAATGTAGCAAAATTACTAAATTCTGGAGAAAGTGAAAGCATTGGAAATTTTGGCCACCTCTCCAGATCCTTACAAAGCCACTCTGGACCATGTTTCCACATATTTAAATTTTTCGCAAATTGTTTAAAAGTTAAACCCCTGGTCAAAAGGTCTGCTGGGTTTTGAGCAGTTTGCACATAGTTAAAAATAATTTTTAGTTTATATTTACTTCTGATGTCATCACACAAAGTGATAACATCTTTTAACCTGTTATTAACATACTTAGCCTTGACCTTGGTTTCACCTGTCAAAAGCCAATTAAGAACTACTTGTGAGTCCACACCTATATTTACATATTCAAAAATGATGTTAAAATAAGAGTCTAAAATAGTGGATATGCATTTTAAAGCTAAAAGGACTCCTAATAGTTCTAAGGTTGGAATACTATAGGTCTTTTTAACAGGTGTTACTTTGGCCTTGGCAAACAAAAGGTTATTTTTTCCTTCACTTGAACCATATGCAACAAACCCATAACATTTAGCAGAACTGTCACAAAATATATTCAGACCATAGGATTCACTTTCATTCACAACTTGACGTGGAAACTCAATCTTACTCAATTCATTTAAATCCTCCTTCAGTTTACCCCATTCAGTCAACATTTCCCCAGGTAATTTTTCATCCCATTCTTTTTTAGCTTCCCAAACACTTCTCATTAACAACTTCCCTCTTACGGTAATAGGTATTGTAAGTCCTAAAGGATCAAACAACTTGGAAGTTTCAGAAAGTATCTGTCGCTTTGTACTACACGAGCTCCTATAACTTACTGACGACACATGCAAGGAATCTTTCTTTAAATTGCATTTATACCCAAGCACCTTTTCATACTCATTTTCATGCTCCACATACCTACCATCCATTCTCATACTCTCACACAACTGCTCACAATTACTATTCCAAGAGCGAAGTTCAAACCCACCCTGGTTCATTCTTTCAAAAGTAAGATGGTACAACTTTTCCAATTCTTTGCAATTATTGCCTGTAAAAATCAGGTTGTCTACAAAAAAATTAGAAGACAAGATATCCCTACACTTATCATCAGGGAACTTTTCTACATGATGTTTCATTATATAATGGAGAATGAAAGGGGACGCTGTATAACCGAACAGTAAAGTTTTAAACCTGAAAGAGATTAATTCATCATTCTGATACCATAAAAAACAGAATTTGTTTTTGTCATATTCGTCTCTTAATTTGATAGACAAAAAGGCTTGTTTAATGTCACTAAGGACAACATAATTATTAGTTCTAAATACCAAAAGTAATTTTAAAAGGGAGTTCATCAAATCTAAACCAGCATAAGAAGCCTGATTCAAGGAAGGGCTGTCTTTAGATATTTTAAAAGAGCAATTAAAGACAGGTCTTATCTTAGTTGTGATCTGCTCCTCACTTCTTATTATAGGTCTGTGAGGTATAAATATATAATCACATCTCTTAAATTTAGGAATATTTACAATTTCAATTATATTATCTTGCAAATATTGAGAAAAAATATTATTATAACTTTCTACAAGTCCTTTTTGCTTAAGAGAAGAATAGACTCTATTTAATACTCTCAAGGAAATATCAAAATTTGAAGCAACATTTTTAATTTTTTCTTCTATCCAAGGAAGTTTGACATAATAATTGCCATCCTGGAAAGAAATATCATTCTTAAATTTTTTAATCATGATCTCATCATAAGAGGCTAGATCATTATCCTCTTTAGTAGGAATACCAACACTCTCCATGGACAACAAATATTCAAGTCCATGTTCTACTTCAGAATCATCATAAATATTATCAAAAGGGTGAAAATAACTTTTAATAGGATTTAAAATCAAATTTACAATGGTTTCATTTACTAAAGCAGACTCCTCCTCTTCTATCAATGGAGATTGCATATTCACTTTACTTACTTCTATGATTTGATTTCTGGTTAAAAAATTTTGAACATTACCTATAGGTATAAACTTATTTGCAATTTTAAAACAACTTCCAGACATTATATTAACTAAATTAAAAGAAGGAAGAAATTGAATAATGTCTGTGCCTAATAAACAATCTATGTCAAACATATCATGGTCTCCACTGTCATAAAAAAAAGAATCAGCTAAAGGAATACCATTTTTCTTAAAATTTTCAACCGCTTTATTCATGCCGTGAATTCTATAATTTAAATTTAAATCATTGTCAATGAGGAAAGGCATGCTAAAAACTTCCCGATCATTAAATTGTAAACCCAATAACAATTGCTGAAAAATTCGCTGTTTTGCACCAATGAAAGTTTGAATATTGTACTCTAATTCATGTAAATTATCAAAATTATTAATTAAACCTGTCATGGCATTTTTAGATATGTAAGAGCGTTGACTACATGTATCTATTGCTCCTCTTACTGTAACCTTTTTGTTGCCTTTAAAGAGTTGAAAGGAAATTGTTGGCAACAAATACACTTTATCCACATTTTGTTGGAAACTTATACATAAGGAGCTAACAGACTCATTTTGCTCATTTGGGATATCATT
This sequence comes from Trachelipus rathkii, assembly GCA_015478945.1. Classification (NCBI taxonomy): domain Eukaryota; kingdom Metazoa; phylum Arthropoda; class Malacostraca; order Isopoda; family Trachelipodidae; genus Trachelipus; species Trachelipus rathkii. The sequence continues at coordinate 8,349 of JABUQX010010199.1, read as the reverse complement.
GGGACAAAAAGCTGTTATATGGGAATTAGCTTTACACTTAAAACAATTAAATCTTAATTTATTTTTAATACCATAACATTTTTCAGGCACATGACCCAAACCTCCACAATGATGACACATGTTTAGCTCTTTGGCACGTTTTATACGCTGAGGCACTGTTGGATACTTGTCACATAAATAGAGAGGATGATTTTTTAATTGACATAGCTTACAAATTGTAGGGTTGTAAGTTTGAGTTTCTATTTTATTATTTACATACATTTTAGAATCTTTACTATTATTTACAGTTTTAAAATTTTGAAGAGTACTAGATTTAGGAGCTTTAGTAGCTTGAAAAACTTTATTTACTTTAGCTTTGGTTGATACATCCTTCCTATTTTGGGACAAAATACTTAAAGTATTAATAACCTCATTATAATGATCAAAAAATTGTACCAAAGTAGGATAATTATTTGCAATTTTATGTATTAATTCACTTTTAAACACTTTAGGCAATTTTTGAAATATTATATTACTCAAGAGTAGACTTCCAGGTGTATCAGCTTCTAAAAAGTCTACTTCATAACTCTTAAGTTCATAAATCATTGACCTAAGTTCATTTATATACACTTTCAATTTCAAAAAGCCTTCATCATAGCCTTCATCAACCTTAAGATCTAAAATATTATTTATATTTTCATTAATTATGAAAGGCCTATCAAGAAATTCTTTCTTTAATAACCTTAAGGCTATGTCATAGTTTTCATCTGTAATAGACAGATGGCTTACTACTTTAAGAGCATAATCCTTTAAAAAACTAATTAAATAAGTAAGCTTTACTGAATTGGTTAAATTACTCCTATTACCGATTAAATTATTAAATTTATTAAGGAAATTGGAAAAAAGTAATTTATTTTTTCCCAATCCATCAAATACTTCGCACTGCAACTGAGGCAGTTTGGAATCATTTATATTAACCTTATTTATTAAATCCAAAAAATTATCAGTATTTACACTCTCATTTATTTTTACAATTTCTTTAGGAAAATATTTTTCAAAGGACAATAACTCAGCTGACAACTCAAAATGGTAATCTACTTGACCTTCAAGCTCAGAATTAAAATAAGAAGGATCTAAATTATCTACATTATTATCAGACAACAGTATGACAATCTCTTCATCCAAACTTTTAATAGAATAGACTTCTTTCTCAATATCAGTATTTACAGCTCTAAATAGAGGCTCTGTTAATTTATTTTCATTACCAAAAGCAGTTAACTTTTTTAAATTATTAGTAATTTTTGCTTTAGAAATAGCTCTTTTTCTTATCAAAGCTTTAACAGAAGCTTTACAAGAGCTTAAGGCTTGAGCTTCTTCATCAGTTAGGCCCATAATTTTGATTAGGTATATCAACTTAGCCTATAATAAAATTTACTATTTGTAGCATAATTTAATTACTATACCTTAATATTAATAATTTTCTTAACCAATAAATGAAATCCAAATTCATTAAATAGGCAGCTTTATAATTTTCAATAGCTATAGCCTATTCGCACGCATGTACTGCTTGTAAACAAACTTAATTTCTAATTTTAGCATAAATTTGCTTTAATATATGATTATTATAAACTATCCTATCACCAATTACTAACACTATCACTTTTTATAATATATTTACACTAGAAATGCTTAAAATACATTTCAATTTAACAAAATTCACACTTAAATTTAAATTCAGCCTTCGTGAATAATTTATAATATCGATATGTAATCGATATATCGATACATACTCGATACAAGTATTGAACAGGGCAATATCGCTCCACTATCGATATTGAAAATATCGATCTTTCAAAGAACAATACGTGATGCAATTCTCGATACGAAAATAGAAACTTTTTCTGAGTTGAAAATTAATTTTTGAAATAAAAAATATATGTTAACTTTGCTAAGTTATAAATAATACCAAACTCAACAAAATTGAACATATACTTCTTGGAAATAATATTTAAAATAAAACTGATTAACACTAATAAAGAAATATAAAAGTGTCTTACCTTATAAATAATTACGGCAACTTTAATATGCATAGGACCTACCAATTTATTACCCAAAACAGTTCCTGGCCAGGCTCTACCTCGAAATAATAAATCATAATTACAGAGATCCTTTGCATTGAATCACAAGATAGGAGCAATTAATGATGGTAGTTTCAAAAATTAATTTGACTTTCAGAACGATATTGCACTGTTCTTTATTTTTAACTTAAGGAATTTCAATTAGAGAAAAGTATTTCATAAATATTTCCCAACATAAACTAGGTTAGGATTATAGTATTATAGTCTAATTTAAGTAGAACTTGCACTTTTATATGTTTAACAATTTAGAAGTTGCATATAAACAAATACAACTTTTTTGAACGATGGTCACAAGTACTAACTTTTTCAGCCTTGTTTTTTATTATGATCAAGAAAGGAGGCTGCGCGATACATATGCGCCTTGCTCAATTGGTTAAATATTACAGGGAAACAATTGAATAACGTTTCTACTAAAATTTAAGTATAATTATTTTAAAAATAATAAAGTTAATAAATAAATTAATATTTTAACAATAAATATGAAATTTTTAATTATAATTTTAACAATCTCCCCAGAGAGAGATTGTAGCCTTGGGCTACAATGACTATTTTAATGAGTCTAGTTTGGACTTAAACAGTTTTACTTACAGAAGGAGTGGTGAAGGTATAGGGTAGTTTTCATTATGAGGAACTGGGGTTCTGGTCTTCTGGATGAGGAAATATCTGGGTATGGAAGAGATTGTCTTCCTTTACCTTTTCCATATTTTGTAATATTTACCATGCAGAAGTGGCAGTCATCATAGTGATTCGTTGGCTCTCGCCATATTCTGGGAATAGCCAAAGGCATTGCTTTTCTTGTTCCTCTTAGCCATCTTTCTAGGATTGTTTTACAACTTCCACATATAATGAGGTGCCCAGTTCTTATCTTAATCACCAATAGGCATACCAAAGTAGAGCCTGTATGATATCCAATACTTGGTCCTTCACAATTTTGGTGGAAATGTGCTTAGAACAAACATAATATACAAACACATAACAAAATGAATCTGCCAACGTTTAACACTATCTACTTGCAATTTTACAAATGTTTATTATATTATTATTAATACTCTGAAAATTATAAAAGATATTTAAGTTTGGTACCTTACCTTCAATTATATATTTGCACTTGAGAAATTGTAGTTAAACAATTGGTATATATATATATATATATTATATATATATATATATATATATATATTAATATATATATATAATAAGTATATATAATATATATTATTATTATATATATA